>JBCAUG010022356.1:0-10638 GCA_038406175.1 Haplosyllis leylae
TGGGAGAATGCATATTTGACAGTTAAAAATGCAAGAGCTTCCAGGGCCCTAAGGCGGGCCCTGGACCCCGGCCAATATTGGCTCGCTTTGCTCACCCGACTCCGCTCTGCTACGTTGGCAAAATTTCGGGAACAAAATTTTGGCCCCCCCCCCTGACCCAATCCTGGATCCGCTACTGGATGGACTAGACAGCTCCGTGTCCTTACAAAGACTTTCCTGCAGAGAAGTAAGCCAAGTGACTGGAACATTAAATGGACAGGTAATTGATTGAATTACAAAACACAACTTTGCAAGGCCTGTAGAACCATTAACCACGAGGCTTCTATAAATCTACAGCTTGAATCAATGAAAATCTTCTTCAACACGCAACAATGGCCAACACCATAATTTAACCAAGAGGAATTATTGCATGATTTACATGTAGTACGAGGCACTTTTTCAATTCCATACCTTTATTACACAACATAATGTGAAAAATAGAACTCTTTTTAACAGGTCAAAAGGTCATAAAACAATTACCATTATGAAGCCGCTGGTGCGGAGATGATAACTACAATTTTGACTGTTATAAATTTTCGTCAGTTAATACATGTACAAAATATATAATAATAAGAGAAACTAAAATGTTAACAGTCAGAAAGTTGACTATTTTGTGAGATGTCAGGAACAATGGAAATAAATGAATGAAATGGTGCTTAATATTTGCAGGCTGCCTGTAGGACTTTACGCACTATCAATTTCCAAGCGGAGATCACCCATCGCTTCCTTCTGAGGCTATTAAAATGGAAAAAAATAGTTTGCGACCTCAAGTGTTTATCATGATTATCAGTCATCAAATGAACATATCAACTACTCAAGGTGAAGGTTTGTTCGTTATTATCTGAAAAGTAAAGTGCTGCCATATACCCCAGTTTAGACCACGTACCTGGCATTACTAATTCATGCAGAGGTTTGATAAGAACCAGGCCTTTGTGGCGGAATGAAAACAATCGATACAATAACGATGGTCTAATTATTTTGGTACAAACATCAATATTTTATTTCTTTCAAACATGTAAGTTTTATATCTGGGATTGTCAAGACGACTTCATTTTGGGAAAATAAGTTCTGGAAGACCGGCCTGGCAAGTCGGTCATACTGCAGCATTATTTATGAGATCTTTGGATTTACTATAATCCACCATAAAGGAAGCAGATAGGGGGAATAATTTATAGTAATTTCATATGACTGGAGGCATGTGTTAAACAGGGGTCAGATTGGGCACCAGATTTTGAATACTCAACATAATTCGATAATATTCTTGGTATCCAATTTTCATGGGTGCTCGTTCTGATTGAACCCACTGCTCCACAAAGGAGGCTCTGTTTGCCAACAAGGCTTCATTAGTTTTCCCTACAACCATAATAATCAGCCCTAGCCCCTCAATTCTGGGTCAGCATGTAATCATCATCGGTACAATAACGGAGGAAACTACTTCGAGACAGAACCAATTTTGTGCTGGTGTAATTTTGAACAAGAGGAAGCAGCTTTGGGCAGTGCAATGCAAGACCTGTCATATTGTGCTAAATGTTAATGCAATAAACGCAATGTACTGCGCGTACTTGTAATTCAGCAGGCAGTATGAATTAAACAAATAACACAATTGATCTATCCAACGGAGGAATTATATCTAAAATAGCACACATCTATCAACGTATGGGTCTTTTTTTTGCTGTGAGAAGTAATAGTCATTGAGAAACGTATCAAGAGAAGATAAACATACACCAATAAGAATCCCATTAACTGTTGATAAAATCAATAACATTATTTTTGCAAAGAAACTTCATGACTGACTCAAAAAAAAAGGAAGTGATGAATAAGCATGCAGAACACACATTAAACACTGAACCATGAACAGAAAAGTCCAAAGCTCCCTAAGGACGAAACACTATTCAGGACCTTCTTTTTACACAAAATGTTCAAAAATATTTCACAGGGTTTTACTCCAGATCGAAAACCATGCAAGGAATAGCTTAAATTCAATTCTGATGGTATCAAATGAGTTACTTTTACATAGTCCTGATGTATTAGAAGCTTTATGGGAGCTGCTTGAATCTTTGAAGTGAGGCAAAAGACACGGATAAGTAAAAGCTGAACCCCAAGTGAATTCAAATACCGTCACAAGCATCTGAAAAAAAACTTCAATTTGCAGAGTCGAATTTACTAAAGGAGCCCACATTTAGTGCAATTTTACGTAATTTGACCAGGCACCAGTCTGGACGCATTTTATCAGCATCTTCATTTATCAAACTTACTCCCTTACTTGGTATACCCTTAAGGCGTTAGGTACTCAAAATTTTCATGTAAAGTATTTCATCATTGTCACCGGGACTGAAGCAGTAGATTGACAACATCTCAAAGGCATTAATAACGTTTGGTTGGTTTCTGTGGTCCATTCAATACTGCCACATTCCTTGTGTCCTACCGGACAAGTTCTATTTGTAATGCTCAACCACAAGTATTTGTTCACTACAGAACATGTCAAATACACAACTGGGGATTGCAGAAGCATGCATATATTTAGCTTTATTAGTGTAGATTGTCTGGTAGCTATGATGTTTAGGAGGACATAAACGCGTTAACATTGGATCATAACAGTTTCTGTCAAACACTTGGAGTAAAGAACCATGACATAAATATATCGACTTTGTCTACAGAAGTTGCATTTAACAAATTACAAAAGGATTTGCTTATTATCCTGAAATATGAATTAAGCAGAGACTTAATAAACCAAATTAAAAACGTCATAGAATTAATAGCAGGAATTTGAGGGTCAAAGATAAATCAAGGTGTTCGCGGTGAGGGTTACAATTTATTATCATCACTGCAGGGCAGTGTATTAAATCTAATCTATGTATCTAAAGATATTCTGCGTGTTTGTGTGTGTGTCTGCCTATGTGTTCTTAATGACACAACAAATATGAATGCTAAACAGTCAGAATAAAGATATAAAGTCAGAATGAAGCTTAGTTATACAATAAGTACCTAAAGAGATGAATAATAGAGGCATAAAGACATGACAGTTAGAGGCTTAAAGAAAAATCAGTTATGAAAAGTTAATCAATTAGATCTATCTTTTAAACAACAACCATGAATGCTAAGAACAATCACTTCAGTTATGAAAAGTTAATCAATTATCTTTTAAACAACAACCATGAATGCTAAGAACAATGACTAATGAATGCTACGAAGAATAAAGATGATCACTAAGAATAATCATCAATGGCTGCTGAGAACAATCATTAATGAATGCTAAGAATAAACATAAACATTAAGAACAATCATTAATAAATGATTAAAAAACAAGAATACTAAAAATATTAATAAATGCTAAGAACAATAATGAATGCAAACAGAAATCATTAATGATGCTGAAAACAAACATTAATGCCAAGGAGAGTTATTAATGAATGCTATGAACAATCATTAATGGAAATAAAGAGGTACACTAAGAACAGTTTAGAAAGAGGTTTCAAAGTTCAAAGACTGATTTAACAGTTTATGGCGATCAAATAGAGGATAACAGAAATGATAATACGTGAATGCTACAAATAAGAAGAATTAAAACCCATCCAAAGAAAAGGTTTGCCAATGATATATGGTAAAATGGCTATGGCATCCACCCTTGCTTTCAAACTCAGGACAGATGTTACCGGAAGTCAGGAATACCAGTGGCCACACAGAAAGAACTGATATCCATCCCAAAAAGTTTAAATAAACCTAAAGTATTTGGTTGTGTTTCTCTGCTTTTTCGAAGTCTTCAAAGTAAGTATGTAGATTCTTTGTTAATTTTTTAGAATACGAATGCTAAGAACAAGTATTAATGAACGCTACAAAAATGTAGTATTTGTTGTTCTTAATGTCCTAAATTTGTGTTTTGACATCGTTCTTTAGCCAGAACGGATTCTATATTTAGTGACTTCTTCCAATAAAATCAGCTGTTTCCTTCCGGAAATATTAATATTATACCAATTTACTTTACTGCCTTAGGAAACTGTCAGTTTATGACAACTCTGTGTGTTACAAATAACACCTAGAAGGCAACACATAAATCTAATTGTGAGACTTAAGCTGGATCAACCAAGTAATAGATACGCAAGCCTCTTGCTATATCGATCTTTTTTTCAATAAGAAGTCAGCTAAGATGTTAAATAGTCCAAAGTGAGAGAATATTACAATGGTGGCACTACAAAAATAATTTACGGCCTAATGAGAAAACCTGAATGCCTTCAAAGCAGTCTTTCATACGAAAGGAAAAAAGAGCAAGAAAGAATAGAACTACAAAAAAGAATTCAAAAGACAATTGTTTCCACAAAGGCGCATTTACTGGGACTCCTGAAGCTGATGTTGAGGTGAGAAATGTAAGGAAGATCAGGTACCTTAATTTCCGCAGTTCATACATCATTTTAGCTATTTATAATGGAAAACAAATTTATTCCATTTATGAAAGAGGCCAATGTGTCTGAAGGCAATACATATATTTGCGGCTTCTGCTCAGTTGCATCTTTGGGTTGACCATGATTTTATGTGTTCATGACACTATGGAAAGTTATTTTTCGAATGTCCCCAAGGCAGAAACCAAAGTAAACAAAACGATATTCCTGCAGTCTGCTCCAAAACCTGTTTGATATAGGTCGGCATTTCTATATATCATCGCGTAAGTTAAAAAAAAATTATCATACCAGGTAAAAACTTCTCGTGTCATTCCAATGTCGCGTTTGATACGAAAATGTAAAAGTTCATGTAATTTGGAAAAGCTGTCTGCTTTTTCTGTCCCCAACCACACAGGTTATATTCAAATGAAACGAATGACTTTGTGTTTAACACACACAAGCTGATGACTTCATGTCCATTTGCTGAAAACAGTTGAAATGTGTAATGTTTGATCTATCTAGCATTTGCAATATTTATTAATTTGATCCTGTTTCAGGATAAAAAATGTAAAATATTCCTTCATAATGTGAGATATTGCAGAGGGTCAAGTATGCAAATATAGTAAAACAAAAATTTGTATCTGAAACATGTGGTTGTCCATTTCTTAGATAATCTCTTTTAATGGAGTCATGGAATCAGCAGCTTGTGCCAGACACAAAATACCAACTTTATTTCACTATCTTTACATATTTACTGTAAAACCTATCTCACTCAGAAGTAATATTTCTCATAATTAAACGGGAAATAAACATATATTTTAGGTGTCGTTAATAGATATTGTAAGTGCCAGATGGAACAGATATTACACATATCAACTGTTTTTAACTGATGGATTCAGGTCAATTCACCGGGAAACTAGTAAATAAAATAGGAATTTCTGGGAAAGTCAGTTAAAGTTTCCACAAAGATAGGTATACAATATTGTGGAGATCAATGACACGTATTGGAAGTAAATGTCGGAAATTCTTCGCCATAGCAGTGCAATAAGCCATTGGCTACTGTAAGTTTTGTAATTCTTGGAACATGAACCTTTTCGAATAGAACAATGTTAAGTTATTGTGGTGGTAGCAGCTTTTCTTTTCTACTACCGCTTCACAGAGCAATTGAATTTCTAACTGGGTATCAATGCTACTTCATCTTTCATATAACAAAAACACGAATCGTTCGTTGCACCCATTCTAACCTTTTATAATTATATTTTCTTCAGAGTCGTAATGATTTTCAGCTTCGTATGTCACTGGTGTTGTTTGAAGATAACATATCTGACAATAATTTCCTAGTATACATTTCTCTTTGCAGCATGTCTTGAAATGTCTGCCGTACAATTTCCTAATCTTCAAAGAACGACTGACCCAATAATACTGGTAAATTAAGTAAAGTTGTATTTGTGACCCTTTTCAATTTGACTAATTTAAGTTATTCTAGTTAACTTCAAAATAGGAAAATTGTCCAATGAAATCAATTAATTCCTGAAAGTAACAACATCCTAACAGTTTTTTTTTTAATTTGTTACAGACACAAATCATTCGTTCCATCACCCAGGAACAATGAAATTCTTACAGTGATACCAACGTGATAGTTTTCACTTGCATGGGAATCACTATCGAAAGCCTCGGAGCCTCCAATAGATCTCTGTACTCATTAATGTTGAATATTCCTCTGTCTTATCAATTATTGATGTTTAACACTAAAATAGCCAAGTATTATTAAGCCGTGATGTACAACCACTATTTTTACACATAAAACTTCAGAAAGAAATCAGGCGTTTGAATATTGTTGACCGGTGCAAGCGTTGATTTTTTGGAGATTGAATCTGATTTGAAGATTGTATCTGGTAAAATTGTTTTAAGAAATAAACTTGTAATTTTAATCTGACCACATGATGACAAAATGTGAATAAAATTCATATTTCTCCAGTTTTGTATGCTGTCAAATTAGACCAAGTTCCTTAATGTTTTTCAACCTTTTCCATGGGGAAATACGGTAAACTTGGTTCCCGAACCTTGGACTTGTTTGCTGAGAAGGATTCGTTCTCACTGTTAGAATACTAATTGCCCTGTCTGTATCAGGACAAACATAGAAAGCTGTCCTCAACCTCTTCCTTGGAACTCTTCTCGTGTACTTCGACCAGACGCAATAAAACGACCGCTAATTAAGAGTCCAATATGGCAGAAAGAATTCGGGATACAAATTGCATCATGTTAGGAGGTTTTATTTACTGTAGGGGTCTACAAACGAAGAGCTTAAACGTTTACACATAATATCATTCTGCTTTCAAAATGGTAGTAAATTTTAACTGGTTTGATAGATTAATAGACTCTCTTATAAGCAAGCTCTCTTTTGAGGATGGAAGATAGAAATCAGTCTCTGATAAGTGTAGTGTATTGATATTTAGCAAAGGACTTTCCGTGCTACATCATTGTTTCCAAAAGTGCAAAATAAGATAAACATACGTAATAATACTTCTGGTTAAAATAGGTTAAAAAACTACCAGAAAGTTCAAGTTATCTATTTCAGCTCTGACAACAGGCTTATGAAGAGAAGATTAGATCATGGATCAATCTGGTCCGTAGGTGAAGAACAATGAAAGGTTTTAACAGCATTTTAAACGCTTTTAGACATTGTTAACCTTAAGTATTTAATCTCTTGCTTCAGGCTGATCTTTGATGATGCAACTTCAAACACATCTCCTGTGTTTCATGCAGAAACTGGGGCTCAAGAGCTGAATTGATTGGTAAAATCCCTGCAGGACAAAGCAACACAATGCAATCTCAACATTTTCCATTGCCTTAGTCTCAATATCAAAAAACCCTCTTAACATAACACTACCTACAATGTATTTGTAACTTGAGCCATATCTCCAGAGGATGCATTACAAACCTATTTGAAAACTGAATTTTCTGCTCGCAGCTCAATAATTCCTTTGATATGTAATCTGTCCTGGATTTTCCAGTTTACGCACTCTTCACATTTAAATATAGAGTGCGGAACAAAGCAGAAGTGTCAAGAGACCAAAGCGTATTTGCAAACGTTTCATATGAATGTCGTCCATCAAGTTTGTATCTCTAGGGCACGTTAGTATTTCATCATAAAAGATCCCTTTTTAAGTTCAGTATCTGGAAATATTTTATCGCATTTTTATCGGTTAAAGAATGACATGTTGACCTACATAAAAACATGCAAAATATTCCTACATAGTAAACTGAAACACGGAAAGATGTAATTTAATTAATTTAAAAAAACTGCATTTTGTACTGTTTTACGGATGCAAATTACTTTCAACAATTCCACAGATAGCAACATATTCAACGGTAATTGTAGTGTGAGTGAATTTTGATACTGCAATCTATGTGAAATAAACTTCGAGTTGGCAATATCTAATTTTTGAGACAAATAATTTGCGACAATTGTGCAATATTGATAAAACTGAGTTCCAGTAATATTTATTGAAAAGGAGGAAACTGAAGCTAGAAATGATCTAGATCGATCTCATCTTGGAATGAGCTGGAAACTATGTCAAACTATGACCATATTGCTACTTTTGTCATTTTCAGATCCAAAAGACAGTATTCAGGAAACTGATTTTTGCACAGATTGTTTCTAGAGTCAACCAGTAGAGTAAAATATCTGTCCGCAATCTGCTTCATGTTTTCAGGAATTCTAGCAAACCTTCTGATTTCCTAAAGTGGCTACTGAAACACTCAACAGAATTTTGAGAACTTGCAAACTTATTGATCAAGTACTCCACTGCATCTATATTACATGTATTAACACTGGTGAAAAGAGTGTGTATGGCACTCTATTGACACAGTTCTTAGCCTGTGGTGTTCATCGTAAATTTGAACCGAGCGTATGCATGAAATGCTAGATAATAGCGATATACCTACCTCACATTGACAACGAAGCATTGTTACCTTTAATTTCATTAATGATACTCAACGGACCACAATATTGCAATTAAAATTATAGTGACGGAATGAAGAATTTCACTTCAGAGACTCGTCCTACTTGTGTGAGCTGATTTCACTGATTTCCGTCATGCCAACCTAAACGTCAATTTACAAGAAACTAATAACGGTTCTTTTTTTAAGAAACACAAGCAGTTATCTAACGGTGATTATGAATTGCGATTTTATGTATGCTTAAAACAGGAATTGAAGGAGATAATTGATTTCAGTATTTAACGTAATTATTACGTATTGAATTAGAAATTGAAACACAATGATAGGGTATTGCCATTTATGTGATGGACCCTTTACTGGAGTACTGGAGTAATGGGTAGTATGTGGATAAAAAATTATTAATTTCACTAATACGAAGCTACTCTCAGTTTCTATCACGCTTGACTGCTCTTTATACCGTGGTATCCAGGAGTATTGTGCCAAATGTCATTGGCCAATAATAGATTGATTAACCACCAACTACTCCTGCATGCCAGGTACTTTGAAGCTATGCCATAACAGAAGATAAAGCTACTGAATATTTTTACAATTAATCCTCTTTGACATTCCATCAGAATTCGTGTAACCAAACGTTTCGTAATATAGTTAATACAAAAATGTGACCCAAAGATGCCGTTAAGTTTTGAAAGTTGGTTGCCCATCCGGGCAAGTGCCTGACAAATTTAGGTTGCCCAGATCAAATTTAGGTGGCCCTGATCAAATTCTATGAACTGCATTATAGATTATTATTATTATTAAATTAATATTATTATTTTGCAAATGAAATTCACAGTTTCTAAATAAAGAATGTAATTTGTTTCTTAATACATTTCTAGTGTAATCACATAAACCTTATTCAAGTTTTTTATCATTTATGAAAATTAGGCTTTGAACTTAGGTGGCCAGTCTGGGCCAGTAGAATCCAAAAGTAGGTGGTCCGGAGGCAAAATCAGGTGGCCACGGGCCAACGGTCCAGTGCTAACGGCATGCCTGTAATTGTCTATACTGAAAGTATCAACACAAAAATACTAAAATTAACTGTGGCTATTCCGTTGAATGGATTCTGCAACTGTTTATCGAGTGAGTCTGGGACTTTAATGAGAACAGACTAGATCTTTTGATTGATTTTTTGCCTTAAGTTCCTCTGTTCACTGACCAGTGTTCTGTTCAAGAACACACCTAGGATGAAATCTATAAACTGCCCATCATAAGATTCCACATGTGAAGTGTTTCTGTGATGACGTGGTCACACCGAACGGAAGAAGCAAAAGGAATCATGTTGTCATTTCCTTCAACTGAAGTTACAAAAAGTAATTTAAATTCCAGTTCAAATTTTGTCATGCAAAGCAGACATTTACGTTTTAAACTGAGGGTTAGTAATAGAGTCATGCGATAATGTTTGCCACTAAATTGCCACTCTTATTTTCCTCATAAAACTGTTGAACAGATGTGTACACCAAAACTACGACTTCAGTGCCGACGGTTCCAGTAGCTACCACACCAGAAGGTACTGATGTGTGATACTTTCTCAACAGAGCTAGTGAACTCGTTTTCGATTTCAAGCAGCAATCTTCAGACGAGAGTCATGAAGAGAGACAAACACCTCGATCATGAGATCAGTATCCTACAGGTTCCAGTCACGAAACTGGAATGAGTTTACTTAGTGTTTAGCATCTCCAGTGCGAAACATCAAACTTTAGGCTAGTACATAATCTCGAATTTTTATTCTATATTTTGCACGGATAACTCTTTACGGGTGGAACTTTGACAGGCTTGGGTAAATGGACAATTCAACCTTTGTAAGATATTTAAAAAATCACGTGAACAACAGTCAATTCTGAATACATTAATAACTTTTGCTTGACATTTTGAATAGCGTCACTTGCGACAGTTCTCGTTTTCAAGTGAGGCGACAAAATTAAGAATTTGCAAATAGGTAATAATAGAACCAAGTAAAAAGTCGATACACTAACTATTCATTTTTTTTCTCTTTAACAGACAACAATAAGCTATAGCCTAACAATCCTTGACTTATTTGAAACCCAAAATTTACATAACTTCAAAACCTGGGTTACATGGAGTTGAATCCCACTGTTTCTCTCAAATATTGCAAAAAGACACGTTTAACATTTTGTATAACATAATTCTAATATCAGGCAGTGAAAGTTTCACATGCAGGTGGCTCGTTTGCCTTCGCTCCCCTTCGCTCCCTGGGCCTCGAATA
>JBCAUG010022378.1:0-10638 GCA_038406175.1 Haplosyllis leylae
TTGGGGGTGAAGGGTTCCTTCCTGGCACTGCCTCTGGTACTGTCTGGGGGTGAAGGGTTCCCCCCGGCACTACCTCTGGTCCTGTTGGGGGTGAAGGGTTCCTTCCTGGCACTGCCTCTGGTCCTGTCTGGAGGTGAAGGGTTCCTCCTGGCACTACCTCTGGTCCTGTCTGGGGGTGAAGGGTTCCTCCTGGCACTGCCTCTGGTACCATCTGGGGGTGAAGGGTTCCTCCTAGCACTGCCTCTGGTCCTGTCTGGGGGTGAAAGGTTCTTCCTGGCACTGTCTCTGGTCCTGTCTGGGGGTGAAGGGTTCCTCCTGGCACTGCCTCTGGTCCTGTCCAGGGGGTACCCCTCAGACAGGACCAGTGGGTATCCCCAGTGCCCCGCACAGGCTGGAGATACCCCCATCACAGGACAGGGGTACCCCCCCCCCGGGGATAGGCTATGCCGTGGTCGGTACGCCTCTTGAGGTCACGCAGGAGGACATTCTTGTTCAATGTTTTTTGGCAACCTTAGATGCTAGTCCTCGTCTATTTCCCTTATCTTCTGTTCCCGGACTGTGGTTCGTATCAGCCTGATTGCCGAGACCCTCTATTCCACGAATTCCATTTTCCACGAATATTGAACATTATTCCGGTTGATTCCACATAGAGTAAACTAATTACAATGCTGTGCATAAATTCATATTAATTTTTGATGAGTGTTTTTTTCAATCTCCGCGGAGACTATTGGAATGTCGTTAGCATTGATTGCATGTTTCGAACGACTTCGCTGAATTCAGCACTCCTCCTCTTTAGGACTATGACTACAGTATTACTAATTCTGTCTATTTGGTTTCTTTCCAACTTCCTTCCCTAAATTCTTTTTTCTTTTTCATTTGATGAGCAGCTGAAGTTTTGTAAATGAAAAATGAATGTCTATGACTGTGTTTTCTGTTCAATAAATGGCTGCTGCACCCCTGCACAAATTTTTTCTTACTCTCTGGAGGTTTCTTCAAAATGTGGTCAAAAGAAAAACCTAGTGCTCCCCTATAAGGTCAGGATCTGCTTAGTAATAAATTTATTCTGGATCCGTCACTGTTCTTGAAAATTGATTATTTAACGGTAACAAAATATTTTTGGCTATGTTTCCTTGTTCGGGAAATGATTTCCGCATTTTGGCGACCTCTCTCCCTCTGGATCTCTATTTTTTCATTTTGCACCCTCCATCCCCTCCGCCCTTCTGAGATATCCTGGATCCGCACTGCAACTGGAAACTGCTATCTAACCCGTTCCCCTCATCAAAGAAGTTTTTTTTTGACACAGAATAAATGAATACTTTATGAACCTGCCATTGTCAGGAATATATCTCGATTCCACAGACAATAACAAATTAATCTGCGTCGACTGTCAACAGTAATTTGTATGTCTCTACCTCTCTTGTGATGTGCATGGCAAAGCTAAAATCATATTTCACAATATTTACTTTACCCAGTATAGTTTCATTTACATTCGTTAAGTTTTGGCTCAATGCATTGGAAGCAAAGCATTCTGATGCTTATAATGGACTGTAAATGTGCTGTGTGTTTTATGATTTTATCGTTTACACATATTTTGCGACAGAAGTGCAATTTAAATGCAAAATGACAATAATCATCGGAGAAATCCATAATTCCTCCATATTCATCAAACACGACTGTCTGAATTTCTTTTAAGGGTGTGTTACACTAAGTGAAGGCGATACTTTACTTCATCAGTGTGTGAATAGTAAGGTTATTTTGTCGCAATCGCTTTTGCACTCGCCTCTGTTCAATGTGAACCCATCCTTACGTTCCACTCACGCCAGATAAGTTCAAAACGGAAACGAAACATTCCTTTTCCATGTGAATGCGGAACTAAGACAGATGATAATCTATTTGTTAGCGATGTTGCTGTCGCTTTAAATTTCGTCCAATATGTAAAAGCCTCACAAGAACAAGTGCCGCTCCCTTCGTAGCGCGAAGAAGCCAACCACACAAAATATATTCAGATGGAAGTGGAAAATATATGTCGCTCCCTTATTGAGATACAGATTGATATATTATTCCGTCAGGAGAATAACGATTGTGTCTGTCAGAGATGTAATCACAGTGAGCAAACACAGAGAGCATTTCACTGTTCCCTTTCCTCCTCCTCCCCCCCCCCCCCCCACCCCCTCCAAGGACTCCTTCTCCCCTTTGCTGTCACACCAACAATATTTGAAGTCTATCTGAGGTAAGCCCTGTGTAAACGGCTGCTGGATGAAATATCGCACGTTTTGGTGATTGAAATATCTACCACAAGGCTTTTCAACTAAATTGGAAGTTAAAATCTAAATTTCACTAAGTGCACTTGTTTCTGTACGGAAGCCACTCATTTTTTTATTGGTTTTATGCCTATGTCATGAAATGTTGCGTTGAAAAAGGTATACCTTTGCGAGGACCTATGCGTTTTATTTAGCAGACGCAATTCTAAACCGTGTTATATTTTGCCAATATAGACCAAACAAAATCATGCCATGGCAAGTTTAATTTTTTTTGGGTCAGAATTTTAAAACACATTTCGTCTGCGGGGGCCATTATCACTGGACAAGAATTATGTTCACTATTTTATAACCAAATTCAACGCCGATACATTCCAAACAAATTTAGCCTGGTCAACTTCCATGTTACACTTTCAAAGACTATGGCTACAAACCTTATTGACTCAATGGTCACTTACCTGAATTCTGCGATGACGTCTCGACACAGCGCACTCTACTGGTGAAAAGACGGTTCAGCTACCTGTAACGAGAAGAGATTTTCTTTAGTTTTTGGAGGACACAAGTCCTGTACCACTGATACCCCTGTTTAGGACTTGTGGTGACATTGCTATGTGTTTTTTTTCTGAAGAATGGGTCAAAATGGCCTCTTATCAAAGATATAGAGAGGAACAAATAGCCATTGCTGTTATATTCACCACAGCTATATCACCAGAGGGAGCAGTACTATAAACTACAAGTTGTGATACACATTAAACGGATAAGAACGTAACAAACTAACTTATCGGGGCTGGGTACACAAAAAGTAATGAGGGGTACACATGAGTGGGAATGGGGCCGGGAACAATGTGTTACTATATATTATGCAGAACTGTTTACACTGCACCAGGTCCAGGAAGAGGGCCAGATCCTTTGTCTCCTATTGTGCCAGTCTCATTCCCTGTACTTGTACCTGTTCCGTTCCCGTTCCCGTGTGGACGGGGGATGAAAAAAATGAGGGGGTGGAGGTGGGGTTTTTATCTCCCAAGTATGTGAAGCAACTCAGTATTCAGAGAGAAGCAAGAACAGCTCAGGTCCTACAGTCTATTCACAGAACAGCAGGAAGAAATATAATGGCATGAACTCATACATAAATGCCAGTTGTGGACACGTCAAAATAACCAAAACTATCAAACTTAAACCAAGCAGAATATCAACCCTCGCATTGACTCTGACAACTCAATTGCCCGTGTGTGATTTCTGAAGCAATTTCATTCGGCAATGTTTACGCTTTTTTCCTCAATGCTGTGGTTACTTGATGGCGCATTCCCACTACGGTTTGACATGAAAAGAGATCTATCATACTTAACAACATTCTCTGCTGCTGATAAGTTCACAAATCAAACTGTCACTATGGAAACTGGCCTCATATCGTTATTATGATCGGTAAATTTTGACGTTAAACAGCTCAATTACGAAGAGCGCAACCAAGGCAGTGGATTTGGTTTGAGGTTCCTTCACACAAAGCGAAGGCCAATGCGAAACCAAGAACATCACTTCATGTTTGAGATTGGTCATTAAGAACGGTACACTGGACCCCATCCTTTTGCAACATCCAAGTGCATCTTGGGATAGGACCCCCCGTGTGGACAGACACACAAGACTGAAAACATCACCTTCTCGTCATTCTACGAAGACGGTCGGTAATTAACATCGTATTTCGCATTCGTTTTTACCCAGTATGAATTGCCCATGTTTTAAATGCAAGTCAATTAATGTCTTAATGACATCCCCTTATTGTCAAGTTTACGGCATGGCAATCGTTAAAGTGTAAATGGGTCTAAACCCCTGACAATTGAATTAAATATTTGGCAGATGAAATGGCTTATGATGCAAGCTCCAAATCACCTTGTTTCGCAAACAGTGACAATGGATTCGCTGATCTGTCAATCTCACCAAGTTTTATTTTTCTGTGGTAAAATATTGACACAAAAGACCCCTTGTGCTAGGTTACAGAATGTGTAATCATCCACTGTGTACTAGGGATTTTGAACATGGAATCAACCAATTTGGCTGGGAAAACATTCCGTCCAAAGGAATCTTCTAGCTCTCCATTCATCACTGAAATTGTCAACTATCTCTTTAAATTGCTACAACGCCTCATGTTACTTGGCATTTTCAAATACGTGGTATTTGAACAAGTCTTTTTCGAATAAAGTTTTCAAATAAAGTTAAACATCATCACAGATTGTCTTTTATTGCAGTTTGTCAGGAAAAAAAATCGGTTAATTAGCCTTTACATTGGATTCCAGTTTGGGACCCATTTATTTTTCTCTCCACAAATCGTGTGTACATTAATGGAACCAGAATGTAGGTCTGAAAGTATTGTTCAAATTTTTTGCACACTTCACAAATCTCCAGCTTATGTAACTTTTCCATGAGAAGTTCATCTCTTAATTTTCGTCGGAATGGCACGTTCACACTGCACGGGAACAGGAATGGGACATGTACAGGGAATGGAGTGGGAGTGGTACAATAGGAGACAATGGGTCTGGTCCAGTTCCAGGTCCTGGTGCAGTGTCAACAGTTATACACAATATATATTAACCCACTGTTCCATCTGTGGTTCCACTTCCAGTTCCGGTCCCGTGCTGTGTGAATGTACCAGAAGAGGGGTAAATGCCCCTGTTTAGCTTTGGCAAGAAATGTCTCCAGCATGCATACCATCACAGAGTCTTCGAGAGAGACTAATCATTTTTCTCTCACAGCGATAAATCTCGAGTCTTAACGACCATTACTCTGCGCATTAATTACTGTGCTCATATCAAATTAATGAAATGAAATCACAATGAATGCTCAACCGAAGTGCCGAAATAAACCACCGATTCCGGTTAAATGTGGCGGAAGAATCTCATTACGCGCAGAAATATGTTGTTGACGGCTAAAGAGTTAGGTATCGTTCACACTGAGTAAAGGCGAAAGCGAGAGAATGTTCATCCTTTTTTGCAGCCAATTTTCAAAATTTTGATTCCCACTGATACCCGTGTTTTTTGGGCTTCGGGTGACGTATGTCGGGTTGTTTCTAAGCGAAAAGGTTCTTTCGTTACTCTAAACCACTTCTAGCCGTTACGCACACAAACGTGGATCCCCGACAGGGAACTCAACCTCACCTGGACTGAACTGACATGTATCTGCATCACATCCCATGGCCGTATCATATATTACACGAATACAAAAATACATTTTAATTCTTAAACTGTGGTCCTTCAAGGCGTCTACCAATAATAAACTGTGAAATATTATACCTTTGAATTCATTTACACTTAGTGGGAAGGAACCCTCAAAAGCTTGATATCATTAAACAACCGTGAATGTTACATAAACTATATTTTCTTTAGGATTTTAATGAATTAAACATTCACGTCATAAAGCGACAAACATGATCATAGAAACACTTAAACATTTCTGTTTCTGCATTCGCCGATGTGTCCTTGTGGTGTGAACGAACCCTAATATTAGCTTCTTTATTAGTTTGCGACTGAACAATATGGATGGACGATATTGCAGGCAACTCATAAGGCTTTATGGCTGCAAGTTTCTTTTCCCTTTTCTGCAGAAGAAGAAAGCGGTAGTTATGACTACGCGAGGATCGAGGGACCTGCGGTCGAGAACAGTGCGTCGTGAAATATGAAGATCTCGGAGGCAATTTGTTGCGCATCAGTGGCGGCTGCTAAAGAAAGACTTCACGTATCACAAACCCCAGGGTCGGTCCAAGGAGTGCAGTAATAATGATGTAAGGCACCCCCGCCACCACCGAATTTATTAAAGGTCTGTTCACATTGAGCGAAAGTGAAAGAAACTGCAAACGCGAAATAAAAAGAAACGTCATTTTGAAAATACGTATTTCACAAAAAAAGTAAAATTACTGCATTCAGTGGTATCTTAGGGCCCGTTCACACTAAACAACGATAGCAGAAGTACCTAGTTCTTATCTATACAAAGCGATGGTCACTATCGTTAAGATATCAGTGTAAACTTACCCTTGTGATTTAAGTACCACCAGTACAAGGAAAGTGAATCTATTTCACTGGAGGTTCTCACTCAATGTGCATTAATGAAGGTTACCCAAACAAAAACACGCCTACTTTAAAGCGATGTCGACTTCAAAGTTCAGTGTGAAACAAGGAAGTTCTCCTGCATGAACGGGCATACCGCCCGCCGCGTAGCAAGTGTTCGCTATGCTGTACTATCCCGACTTGTACACACTACTCAGCTGACTTGTATGGGGGTACTCAGTTGAGTACCTCCCGCTGAGTACCCCCCGCTGAGTACCCCTTAAGCTGAGTATCCCCCTCGCTGAGTGCCCCCCCCCCCGGTGGATAGACAGACAAACTGAAAAAAATATTACCTCGTCGTACTACGTACAGGGGTGGCAAAAACACGCCATCTTTTAAAAGCCAAAAGCATAGTTGTAAATTCCTTCACGTTTGTGGCGGGGGCGCGAGACCTTATCTTAAAGAGAATCAAAATGGCAATCCTTAAAAAAACAAAATGTCAATCCGTTATGAAAACCAAGACCCCGATACAAACAGTAAAACAATTACTAAATGACAAAGTTTTCCGATCTAAGAAATATAGCTCAGTTCTGTTCTCACAATAGCAAAGCCTGTAAATCAGATCAATTGCAATAACGAAAGACAAGGTCATCTCTCAAGACATTTCGCCATGATTTGAACTCGCAGTTTCTACTGCATCTTCAGGCTATCTACTCACACTGAAAAGCCGAGTAAAATGCTGCGAACCCGTCTGTTAACAATGTTGGTTTCGCGTGTGCTTTTGTTCTCTCACTGTGAAAGAATCCTAAGTCTATTGCTAAAAACTTTACATCTTGTAGGAGGATTGAAGGGAATTCTTTGTATAGCATTACTTGTCAGAAGTCAACAAAAATTCCATTCATCCTTAACCATCCGCTACCTAGGCCGGGAACAAGTTATGACCAGGAATCAGAATTTTCTGCAAATAATTTGGAGAACATTAATCGTTTTTGCAGACGTCACCAAAAGTCCAAAACAGTGGCCTCATCATTGGTTTCAAGCCAGTGGACCCCTCAAGAGCTTGATGCTTGAACATAATAGATTCCTCAGATTCGGGTTGGTGTAACATCTGCAACCCTCTTGGAAGCCTCAATGACAACTGAGTCTCTTTTCCCACTTACTTTTTCAAGCATCAGTGGGACTTGGACATGTGCTGAACTGTTGATACAGCATCCCTTAGAAATCAGAAATAATGATTTCTTGCTTTTACTTGTAACATTTTGTGCTGATCGTTTTTTGAGTGAAACTCTGTCCAAAGTTACTGATTTGGGACTACATATGAAGGAATGTTTTACACAATTACATAAAACTGTTGTGTTATTGCTATAATTCCTTATTCCAATGATATTCCAGGAAGGTCCCGTTCGTGTTCACACGGTTCAACAGTATAAAAAAACGTAGTTCAAAGAACCCCAATACAAAATAATAGTGTCGTCAAGATGTTAGTTAATTCTCCCATCCATTTTGTGCATTGTAAAACAAGCCTATTTTAAAACTGAAATCTTGACCAATTAAATTACAAGAAAATTTTGACTTATTGATGATGGATGATCCTCCCTTTCAGTGATAATTTTGGCATCTTTACTTCTTCCATAAAGCCTTGTTCTTAATTGTGTGTTCCATGTGTAGAAAATTCGCCATCGTTTTCGTCGTTGTGAACTTAGCCTAAACCTACGACTGAACGCAATGCCTCGTAATGCAATCGCATTGATGCAATATTGAACTTAAACAGAGATATTATTTCACATAAGTTGGTGATATTTCTATTGTACTTTAATAATGCTATTTCAGAATGCAAATAAAAAGTATAAAAGTGTAATAAGCTCAATTTTCTGACATCCATGTTTTATTCATCACAATGGCAACTTTGAGGTTAATTTAGGAATCAACATTGAGACCATTCGTCATACATGTAGCTACGACAACGATGTTGGAAGAAAATAACAAGAAGAAAGAATTTGATTTACGAAGTGAAACGAAGGGAAAACTACTAAAAGGGATATTGTGATGATTTTAAAACGAAACGAAAACGATAAACGTCTTACTGTTGGTACCAAGCAGAACCCAGAGGGACTTACTTCAGCCTGATACATTGACAAGTAGCGGACACTATTCTAATGCACAACCTTAATTAAATAGATAAATTTTGAAAACAACAATCAAGGCTGCGTAAGGAGTCACTAAATCTCAGGTCGAATTCAAATCTTTCATTGTTGCGACTTTTTTCTTTTGAAAGCATGGTTTCAGTTGAAACACCAATTCTTTTCAAAATCCATGATCACGTTGTTACATTTGTGCCACACAAAAACTTAGAAAACTAAAAAGGGTGCCATGGCAACATAGGAGTCATTTGCATTCGGACCATTGAGAATTCGTTAAATTGGGCAAATTTGGAGGGTGCTCTTTTAATACCCCTTTCGAGCAGTGTAAAGTTGGCCATTCAAATCAACTTCGTATTTGTTCTCTCTCTCGGGGTTCCCACATTTTTCCTCTCAAGAAATTCCCTGACTTTTCCAGTATTTCTGACATTTTTCCCTGACTTTTCCCCAAACTCAAAAACAAATAATTTCTTCTTTCAAATGAGCTTCCAATAACAAAAAGCTAAACTGAATATAGACCATTGAATTGTATTAAAATGTTACTTTTGTCCCTAATATTCAGTCATGACTCGCACTTTGTCTCCATCTGGAATCAATTTTTAATAAAAAATGTGTTAAGAAACAACTGTTTTTGTACTTACTTTGTTACTTATATCTTATTATTTTCTGCTAAAATTTTCCCTGACTTAAAATTCCCTGACTTTCTGCTAAAATTCCCTAACTTTTCCCTGACTGGAAAAACTTCTCTCGCTTTCCAGTCCGAGTGGGAACCTTGCAGTCTCTTTGTACATTGCCGAAAATTGATGCCTCACAGCCTCCAACAGAGACTTGCATATTTCTTTGTAAGACATGTTCTTCGCCGTTTTTAGAACTAAAATTGCTACTATTTGCAGCAACACGTTCTAAATGTAGCTAATACCTCCATTAAGACACTTCACACTGACTTTAACTTGTATCACATTAACAAAAGCAGTTAGATTCCGTAACATAAAAAACTGCAACACTGCGCCGGTTGTTGTTGACATTTCAGTGAAATGAAATATAGTTGCGACATGCAATCACAGTAGTACAGAAGAACATTAAAGGACAACTCACTTTGGTATACAGTAGTACCTGTCTTGCACAGGCAACTCATTTTGGTGTACAGTAGTACCTGTCTTGTATGGACAACTCACTTTGGTATACAGTAGTACCTGTCTTGTATGGACAACTCACTTTAGTATACAGTAGTATCTGTCTTGCATAGGCAATTCATTTTGGTGTAAAGTAGTACCTGTCTTGTATGGACAACTCACTTTGGTGTACAGGAGTACCTGTCTTGCATGGACAACTCATTCTGGTGTACAGTAGTACCTGTCTTGCATGGACAACCCATTTTGGTGTACAGGAGTACCTGTCTTGCATAGGCAACTCATTTTGGTGTACCGTACTACCTGTCTTGTATGGACAACTCACTTTGGTGTACAGGAGTACCTGTCTAGCATGGACAACTCATTTTGGTGTACAGGAGTACCTGTCTTGCATGGACAACTCATTGTGGTGTACAGGAGTACCTGTCTTGTATGGACAACTCACTTTTTGCACATGGATTTTAGGACCGTGAAAAACTGGTGAAAACCGCGCCAAACAGTAAATATGACGGCAGTGAACATTCTGATCTCAAATAGGAAAGTTGTCGTTCCATAACATGATCGTAAAGCCGGGTTTCTACTGTATTAGGACAGAATATAAACGATAAAAAATTCGTTAAATCACTAAGATTAATATTTTCCCATTGTGTGGAGATACCACCATTATTATGGTCATCAATCAGAACAGATATATCGCATAAACAACACATAATATCCACCATAAAATGCGGGTCAATGAATTTATTAAATCCTGTTACAATCAGACACATACGTCAGCAAAACAAAATACTTCTGGCCTCATTTTTCAATGTTTGCAATCGCCACTAAATATGAAGAATTCATACACATGGAATTCGAGAATATGGGTTTGAAACACAACGTTTTAAAATATCACGATGCAACTACGTCATGATAACCTACCATTCAACACACCCGTACAACCGTTGTCAAGCACGACTGTAAAAGGAATTCGGAATTAAAACTTGTTTTGAATTTGGAAGAAGTACAGGTTGGGTACTCTTTATTCGAACACGGTTAATTCGAACTTCCACTTAATTCAAATTTTTGGTCAAATCTTTGC
>JBCAUG010022389.1:0-10637 GCA_038406175.1 Haplosyllis leylae
GAATCGTGATTTAAGACATAAAGCATGTTGTGTTCAATTCTCGGAGTAATTAGGAGCGGAAATAGGGAGGATGAGTAGTTGGAGTCGTGGGACTCTGGTTACAATGGCAATAGGTTCGATCAAATGGTCATCAAGCACTATTTCTTGTATGTACGTTATCATTTCTAGAAACCTCCAAATTTGGGTGGAAGACCACACTGAAGTACTGTTCACACTGTGGCGGCAACGGCAGTTTTGGGCCTTAAAAATGCTATTGCCGTGTGAACACCTTCATTTGCTACCACAATACCCAATCGTGACGTCAACAATTGACGACACTAAAATGATAAAAATTATGCCGCTGCCGTCACAGTGTGAACGAACCCGAAGGATTCTATCTATTTTTACGTTGACCTAGTTTATTTCCCGCCAATGTCTGGAAGTCGTACTGGTTAATTGAGATTTGTAATTACAGGACAAGATACTTACAACGGGCAGGTGCTTTACTGTCAACTCCATTAAAACTGTATTGCGTGACTGTTCTTGAAGGAACATCAACATTAGAGTTCAAAGTCGTCGATGCCTGGTCAAAGCAATAAGCAATACTGCCTTATTCATCAGGATCCTGGGCTTTGTCACCACTTTCGCAGGCTTCTTAGGCTGATACGACAACTTTCTTAGAATGGTGAAAAATGGTACGAGTGCTGGCAATGAGGAAACAGATCTTATCAAATAGTACTTTTATTTTCAAATATTATTTCAATTGAGTTTATGTTTTCTGAAATAAATGAAATCTTTATCGGGAGATCTTGAATGTAAATGGGAGACTGAAACATCCCCATAAACTTGGTCAGGCAGAAAAACAGTCATAAACATGAAAGGGTGGAATTGGTTCAGTCCTTGTTCGGCAGAATTATCTTCGGCTCATTGGTAAATTTCTATGTTGCATTGCGGCGTGTTGGGTTTTAGCATGAATAATTGATATTTATCTTGCTATCATCTCAGTAGAACGGATCTATGATGACAAATCCACTTTGTTGGACTTTTTACTTCAGAACGTTTCGAGTTCTGTGAATTTTTTCCAGGATAGGAGCCAATCCGAAGATGCTGGCATCGTTTTCACTCTCTTTGTTTTTTCCCTGAGTATTATCAATTATATAACCGTGGAATTTTACATCTTTCGAATTTTCTTAGCTGGGTTCAGGTCAAAATCCTTCACCAAGGATCTTGCCTTAAACTGTCAACATCCATCACTTCGTAAACTGTTCATGAATGTATATATTCATTGGAGGAATCCAAGGTGGACATAAAAATTCGTAACATGACATTGACAACAGTCAGACACACATACAAATTGTGCACAAGCCATACATGTGTGCACATGGAAAATGGTGTAAATATTAGCACCAGCTGAAACACGCAAATTTATGTACTAGATGTTCTGGTATATGACAGGCACAAGGTTATGCAATTGGTTTTACAATATAAAATCAAACAGAACATGACATGGAAAATCTTAAAAAGTGACCAATTAAGTCCATGGTTTGCTATTTAAGTGCATACGACATTTGATTTATTTCTAACATTCCATTGCAGGCAATGTAAGCAGGAAAGATGTCCAAAGTCAAATTCCCATCAGAAATCAGTACATATTAATTTGCGATCAATAAAGTTAGTTAGAGATATTGTTGTCCAACCTTATTTGAAGTAACAAATGTATACATTAACAATGCAGAAAACTTACAATATTTGTAAGCTGGCCAATTAGAGTGATTATCTTACAGGTAATGCAATTTTTTGAGAAGGGGTATTTAGCATGGAATGGAATGGATTGTTTTAAATTCTCTACTTTCTTCTATCAACTGACACAACCTAAGGCAGAAAACCTCATCAAACTATTAGATGTCTGATGCATAATTCCCCATTGGGATATACCGCACAGTTATTGTAGATTAGAAAAAGGCTGGCAATGCTGTTGGGTCTAAGCCATCTTTACTTACACCGACATGACTTTAAAGAGCATTTAGCTGAGAATTAACTGCTACATAAGACAAATAGGGGAGACCTGTGCAAGCCCTGGGGGACCATGCTACAATTAATATCCCTCATGGTCACAGGGACAGAAGCGGTTATGTGGGAAGCCATCGATACAAGATCAGCCTGTCTTTCGTTTTCAGAATCACATTTAAGAGTCAACTGATTGCTTGGATCTCGGTGTTTAAATTCCTTTGACTCCAAGACAGGCAAGTTTGTCTATTCAATGAATTGAAGTCCCAAATTATGAAAAGCAAGAACTGATGAGTCAATTGTAACAGATTTCAGAAGTGGACTCTACAGCAATTCTTGAGTTGTTTTTATACGTTTGTGACAAACAGCTACATAAATAGATATTTAACGGAAGAAGATTGAGATTAGTTTTTGTTTACGTTGAGTTAGCTGCAGATCAGTGAAATCATTCTTGGAACCAGCATCATCATGTTTCCTCAGTAAGAGACCACACCTCGCTTGTCAATTCAAATTCAAGCAAAACTACTGCCATTTTTTTATTACTAACCATGTATGTAGCTGCTATTTATTTCAATAAAATTTGGCTTATATAAATGAAATTCAAGTGACCAAAAAACTGACTAATGAACATTGTGTACTATTTTCATATTGCAAACAAAGACATATCTCGTTCCATGCTTAATTACAAGGTCAGCAATAAATGGGAATGGGGACCCATCAGTAGCATCACTTGAATTCTGCACAAAGGTGCGTGCAACCTACCTTGTGTGAGAAACAAGGAAGATTCTTGTGTATAGCTTTTGTTAAGGCACGTCAGGCTTCTTATGTCTAAATACTCAATTTTCCAGACAACAACCAGTTTACCAAATACCGTTTAAATCAATTATGGAGGGGTAGTAGATTGGACTTTATTGTTTTAAGCTGACAAATGAGGTCTATTTAATTCCTGTAGACAGCAGAAAATGAAAGTCTGGGCGAAAAGTTAGACAAGAACAGTGGCGGCTCTAAGATTTCTCAAGATTACTTATTGTTATTATCGATTTGTTATTTACCCACATTTCTCAAGGGGTAAAAAATTACGACGGGAAGACCTAGGCCTGTGGAACATTAATGTGGACATCATTTTGGAAAATGACACCAGTTTGGAGTTATTTGTTCCGAACTAGATTTGTTAGGATTTAAATTTTATTGGTGGTTTGTTAGAGTCACCTAAGTGGTTGATTGACGGTTTTGCCCCAAAATTTTGGGCCTGTAGTGGGACCTATGAAGGCCTTTTGTGGCTCTGTGAATGCAGATGGGGTGGGATTGTACTTGCAGATGGTGGGACAAGTCAACACTAAATGTCATGAATAAAGTGTTTGAACTTTTTGCATCAAGAGGCAATGGGGAAAGAAAAACTACTTCAAAGTGCATGGGCACAAGGCCTCATTCCCCGAGGCAATTGGAATTTTTCCGAGGTGATGGGACATGAAGCTTCATGCCCTGGGGTGGGCACAAGACCTCGTGCCCTGGAATAAATTAACAAGCCACCTGGTGAAACTTTTACTACCTGATATTTTAAAAATGTGAATGTAGACTAGATCTGTGACAATTTATATCATCCAAGCCTGCACGTAAAGCCTATACCAACACCCACACCAATGACCACACTTAATGCACACACAATGCCTGAGCAAGTACCCACAAAAATGCCTACACTATTGCCCATACCATACTCAACGCCCACACCAATGGCTTCAAAAATGCCCACACTCAATTAATGCCTGCGCAAAACAATGTCCCCACTACATTCCTGCACTAAATACGTTTTAGCCATTATTGCCTCCCTTCAACCCTCTCACCAAATCTTACGGGAAACCCAAACAAGGGAATAAGCTAACTCTCAAGAAGCCAGCAATGAAATTTAAGACAGGAAATAGATGCGTGAGGGGAACGCTGGTGGCTCTCCCAAAATTCACAAGTGAGGAAAATTGTACAAATTGTGATCAGGAGCAAACATTTTCATTCACAGGATTTCACTGTCATTTCTTGCGTTTCCTGACGGACGCTGCGTGAATAGCAACTAATTTATCATCCTTTAAATAATCACTTTAACGAGGTATTTAACCAGCTGGACCGAGACCTTCAGGAAAAGGACCAGGCGATGTGGAAACCCTCAGTTGCTTCATTAAACGTTCACAACCTTATGGCGGGAGCAGGAAGAGTCACAATGAGACTCAAGCGTCGTGTCGTAAAACTGACCACCCAATTTTGCTGTAAATGCCGCGCCATCACGTTTATTACTCGATTTCCATTGAATGAAGTTGTGCGGGTGATGAAACAGATTCACTATAGTGTTATTCACAAGGAGAAAGCTGCAACATAACTAATAGGTTCCCATTTGGCTTCAGGATAAAGGCGCGAACTTTTACGACATTAAACGAGACATTACCATAAAATAGGTAATGATACTCACAAAATGAGCTCAAAGACCACTCGCCAATCTTTGAGAAAGAAACGTGGTAAGTTTCCGTCTATCCGAATCAGCTGTTTTTTCTCTTCGTGCTTTCTCAAAAAAAACACCGTCAAATATGCAAAGACGTGCAGAGATCTCCACACCAATGAATGTCAAATCAACTGATCGTTAGAAAATCCAAGTATCGGATGTTGGCTATTCATCCCCTGACCACTTTCTTCCGCCGCATTTATGTTTCGGACAATACAACTCTGAGGGATATTGAGTTTTCGTGATCAATCTTCTAACTTAGAATGTTTTGACTCTGTGCTGTCAACATTTCTTTGCGAACGATTTTTAGAAACTTTCTTGTTAACAACAAGAAGTGAAACCAAAACTGAAACAGAAAACAGTCGAGCAGAGAAGGTCCTGGGATCTCCAGGAAATCGACGAGGAAGTGAAGACGACAGTTGTCGACGAGAGCAAGACAATCCTTCCCTTCATATTACAGGAACCGGCGTGTGAGTACGCAACTCGAGAGCTGCGAGGATAACAGTACTTTTTTCTCAGTTTGATGCCTCTGCATACTATATTTAAGTGACCAACATTAAGATTTTCTAAATCTAGTCTTTTGCATAGTCCAATAAAACTTTATCTGAATTTGACCCAATTAGTATTCAAGTCCAATTCTCTTTCATTCAATTTCTCAATTTAATTTAGTTTACTAAGAGTAGCTACGTTTACCATGTTGATCTGATACATTCAGGTCTAATTGAACAAAGAACACTGAATTCAGGGGAAAACTCAAAAATTAGGCAGCGAAAGTTTCACTTGGTGACTCCACCACGCCAGCCAAAATTATTTCTCTTGGGGATCGCTCCTTGGAGAAATATATTGCTTGGAACTCATAATGACAAGTCTCGTACAAGGTTGTGGACTGAAAAAGGTAGTTAAATGTAGCAGAAACGGTTATCCAATAAATCACCCTTGGATGGTGAGAACAGCCCTGTGTAACATGAGTATCAGCTGTGAACAGAATCACGGAAATTCTCTCTGCCTCATGGTTTAACATGTTTTAATTAAGACAATATCGCTTCAACTCTCCAGCACATATCTCAAAAATAAAAAACAAGTGTTAATTAAAATTGTCTCATCAATCTCTTCTCGTATTTACAACGAAGATTGTCTCTCTACGAAAGTTTACTTTTCTGTCGCATTACGTGTCGTGTGTTTCATGAATTCCTCAAGTGTTTCTAAATGAGTTTTCAGGAAACTATCATGCGTTCATTCGTAAAAATGAATTTGGAATCATTTGATATTAGATTTAATGTACACGGTGGTGTCATTTTTCTTGTTTGCCGCGGCATGTGGCCCCTTTCGAGTTAAAACTTTTTGAAACATGAAATTGATTTTTTTCCTTATGCAACATCGTGCCGATCTATCACAAGGAATTCAGTTTCTTCTTTGACTATCACTGTTTTATGTGCATGAATATTAAAGCTCAACCTCTGAAATGTCATAAGCTTGATTTCTTTTGACTTTTGACTGTCAAATAACCTTCTCTAATACTTTTTTTGTGATCAAGAAGAATCAATTCTAACTCACTTCGTTTCCAAATAAAAGTGACGTCGGTAAGATATTACTTGACAATCTGAACACAGCGCAAAAGTGACAGTGTTCGAGTACAGCTAAACACGTACATGAAAACTTCACCAAGGGTAAAGCAGTGAGTTAGACGAGACTGTAGTTGCATGGTTTCATTAAATTAAATTCTGCATCAATTTGTCAACGTGTGAATGATAGGTAATATAGCATGCAACTGTCTTCATCAATACCAAGGCAGGTTTACATGTAAGTGTAGTAGATTTTAGAATTCCGTTCTTTTCTGTTGCCATATTAAATTCATGGAACATAGAAACTTCTTTTATGGTTCGTGGTTAGTCCCATATGTATCATTTTACTTAATTTGCCCTTTTTTTGAATATTTCAGAATCCTTATATAAAAACGAAATAAAAACAACGGATTTTTTAAATTTGCCACTAAATGGAAATTCAAATTGACCCCAAATTGGCTAAGAACATTGGTACTCACCTCTCTCCAGGTTGAAATTAAGGATCAATGTTCCCAGTTCGAGGGTGTGCTCGCGGATAATGGAACTCTTCATCTCCACCACTTCCCAAGTCTGAAAACAAAATAATAAATGACTAAAAGCCTATGCACACGATATGACAGCGTTGCCCCTTAGAAAATGGGTATTGGACCGATTTGCTAGTGACTAGTGGTATCTATTGGTGTGAATGATGCAATTGAAATTAAAGTATTCCTTCTAAGCATTGCCAATAGTGGTATCGCTGGCTGCAGTTCTCACTCTCGGTGTGAGCGAAGCATTACATTGAGACTTTTAACAGAACTGAGTACAAAGTGGACCCAGGGTTCATTCCTGAGTAAGAGCCATGGGAAACACACACAATGTAAAGTTAAACAAATTGCTTGATAGTTCTGGTTTTTTTGAGAGCAGACTGAGTGACTTAATTCTTGTAAATTGTGGCAAGGGATAATGTGCCTTTGTATTTGTGCGTAAACAGTTCCACGCTCGTCCATTTTTTGTCTTGATTTATGTAATATTTTTGGTGAGAATTAGAAACAATCTATTTTGCATCACAAAGCCAACATATCTTCAAGTACACGACAGCCATAACAAGCTTTTTGTGTAATTTACTTGGAACCTGTCGGTGTTTGACAATGTATTTCACAATTACGTACGTTTCATGCAAAACTATTGTGTCCAAACCAAATAAACCTAACTGATACATTCATTAAAATAATTCACAGGAGAACGGGATCTGCTTTAGACAAGATACAGAAATACAGCCTTGATTTAACAGAAACACTTCTTACTAAAAATTCGATTCATTAGCTGTAAATTTATCACAAATGTTGTAACTTAACACATGAAATATTATGGCCGAATTCAAAAGTCACATGTCTGGTCTCCCAGTCAGGCACTTTATCGCGGAAAATTGTTCAATGAAATGAAAGAAGAAAAAGAAGTGCGGGAAAAAAACAGTGTTGAGTGATTGTATCTTTTATCACTGCGGGGGCCGAGTAATCGGTGCTGGAGGGACGAACCTAATTTGTATTATGTAAGATAATGGAGACGGTTTTAATGGGATTTGTTCTGCCCGTGAAACGAGAAGGGAAGTGAGTCCGGATGAGAATTGCTTCATTAAGGACTTATTGCCTGGACCAAGTTTGGTAGACAAGGTGAATGTGCGACGTCTTACTGAATATTTTACTGTTTGGTCAGTAGGGTATTGTTACCGTTGTTGACGGGGGGGGGTGAAGGGGGATCCTTATCTCGTGATGCACTGGGCAGCTATCCCATGATGCAAGAGAAGAAGGGCCCAGGAAGGATCAGCCAAGAAGGACTCGCCAGAAGGACCTGCCAGGAGAGAGGCATTCTCCCTTCCATCTTCCAACCCCCTTGTTCCTGACAACCCTCAGGAAAAACCTACCAATAATTAGACTCTACAGAAAAATTCGCCTGCAAGAACAAGGTTATGGATCTGACTAGAAAAAGCTCTATCGCGGTAAGTAACCTTACTGTTATTTTAATGTCTGAAGTTAAGCTTTCAGAATACCTACAAAAATTTACTTTGGTACAAATTACTTTTTGTTACGAGGATATTGTACAACGAAGATTCCCGTAAAGTTCAACTTTGAAGTTTTGACAAAAACCAACACACACGAACATATTGGAAATGCGGATATTAAATCTGTAAAGAAATAGAGTTCAACCACTAAAATTTCTACTTTGTATCATTTTTTATCAATTAGAAATTGTACTCAGATTTTGATATGAGTCAAACAGCGGTTATGCGAATCGTAGAGAAAGATAAACTTTTTAGAATGCCAAAGATTATAGTCGAGTTTTCCCTACATCAATTCTAAAGAATCTACAGAATCTACAGAAAAATATTTTGGCAAAAGGAGGATTCAAAACTGCTATCTCCTGCGTAAGACACCAGCACTTTACTCCAGGACCAGGAAGACACTGCTAACAGAGAGGATCCTTAAATTGGACCCAATTCATGCTTCAGTGATTTCCCAGATTCCCCGAATTCGCTTAACTCACTGAATTAATTGAAACTTCTGCTCTATTTAGGGAAAGTCAATAAATTTTTCATTAGTAAGAAATATTTTGTATCTTTTGCATGTATGTTGAGTTTGATCTACACCGAATAAAAGCAAAAACCAAATGTAATGTCATTTATCCATGAAAGTTGTAGTTAACTTCCGAGAACTGATGTTGCTTGACATGGTATATGGATTTCCTTGTGAAGGATTATGTGCGTAATGGTAATTCTCGAGGACCTCCAGGGTTTTACAGAATGCAACCATTGCATAGATGGCTTTGGGAAAATTGTTTTGTTTTGTTTTTTGTCTTGTATGAAACTAGTTCTGCAACATGTTTCGCAAGTGACATTTCACTCAATACACGTGCCAAGGTAATCCATATCACCCTAACACCCCACTACTTAACACTGTCACACATTTGATTCCTGTCTTCATGCTAAAGGAAATTTGTGAGAGGGAATAAGTGGAGTTTTTCTTTAAAAAAACTTTCACTGAATTCAATCAAATGTAACAAGCCCAAAAGTAGCATGACTACCTGAGATGCCACGTGTCTGGCAACAGATACAGATGAAGCAGCGAGAAGATAGAATTTTCTACCATATTCTACTTCTGGGTTTATGTTATGTGGTAAGTAGTAATGGACACCCACCAAAAGCAGGAAAATGTATTTTCCATTAATATTTCTGGGAATGTATCCTACCCCTTGTAACTATTTTTGGATTATGGGGAAACCTCTAATGTGTTTAGAATATTAGTGTGTTTGTAATTTAGCAAATTAGTACAGATTTCAAATCTTAGTCCGTTCTTCAGGTTTCCATGCTTTCAACAAAGGAAGGCGTTTGTTTTCTTCACTTTCCGTACTAAATAATAATAATAATAATAATAATTTGCTGTGTCTACAAATACACATGGATTTTCTGAATTCTGCTTTATGAAATGGTTTATTTCCTTGGTTATTTGTACTTTCCCAGATTACTTAGCAGTTTTGTTCAATTATGCAACTTTTATATCGTATTTCACAATAGGGTCTTTATTTAACTCAAACGTTCTTTATACCCTAATGCTCTACCAACTGAACTAGGCAGGTATGTATTGAGCAGGAGTGAGCTTTGTTTCATGCACCACTTCACATGTTGGACTTTGATTATTTCTGGAATCAATAGAGCATGACTTCATAAAGGCCATGAAGATTCAGGCTGGCAACTGAATGTTGACTTAGCTCAGTTGGCAGAGCATTAGAGTGATCATCTGGCAGATGTGGGTTTAAACCCCACTGGGGGCAATTTTTGACGATTTCTTTTGCTCTTCCCTGTGTAGAGATCTGTCGGATAATCTGACAGAAACGCCTATCGTGAAATACTCACTTGTACCACCTTGCATATGGCACGAAGTAAAAGATGAAGCCGTAATTACCCTTGTAACGACCCTTTACCAACCACTTTTTAATACCAGGCTATTTACTCGTAAGTGAATGTGAACCTTTTGTGCAATTTATTAGCCCGACACTGACACCATCGTGACATAACGACGATGAACCTCATAATAAATTCCATATGTGTTGTTTTCACAAATTACACCATTTAAAGTGTCAATTATTATCATTCTGTTGACTGTTGCAGATCAAGGATTTCAAGGGTACACTCTCAGCCAAGCAAAAGGCGTCAATTCTATTTTTGGCAAAAAGAACCTCATGTGATTAGAATTTTTAGGTCCCCCTTAAGTGACCTAATTCTCTATTTGTTGTTTGCAGCAAAAACTAAATATGAGAGTAACTCCATGTCCAGAAACGTGATTGACGACCATGAAACCATAGGGCGGATCTCCATTGTCGGCAACTAGAACACATTTTATGAACTGTTCCTATCTTGAACAAAAGAACAAATGGAAATTCCTTCGATCGGATAGGTCGAAGACCTCCAGGACTAGGTGGAGTTTTCTGCCTGGGATAAATTCTGTTACAAGAAAAGTGATATCATGTTAATGTCGTTATCAAGAGCTGAGAGATAGTAAAGAGTATCAATATGGTACGATCAATAAGTATCATCGAGATAATGGACCTATTCACTTACAAGACGTACT
>JBCAUG010022400.1:0-10637 GCA_038406175.1 Haplosyllis leylae
TTGTTGTTGTCTTTTTGGTAGGTACTTCACTTTTTTGATTTACCATGAATACATTTGTTGCTATAATGCTAGCTGAAGCGGTTGTCATCAAAGTTATCCTTTCAGTAATGTCTTCATTCTGTGGAGTGTTTATTGTTGTTGTTGCTGCAGTGTTATCTGTTGCATTGGTTTCTACTGTAGTTAACTTTGCAGCAGTTGAAATGGTGGATGCTGCAGTAGTTTCATCAGGATTATTTGCAGTGGTTAATAGGGTAGTTGCATCAATGGAAGCTGTAGATGTTAATTCAATCGTTGCAGTGGTTGTAGTAGTTGTTCCATCACTGGTTCTAACAGTAGCTCTTGTTGTTTCGTCAGTGGTTGTTGCAGATGTTGTCGCATCGGTGGCTGTTGCTGTGGTGGTTGCATCATCCTTCGTTGCATTAGTAGTTGCATCAGTGGTTGTTGAAACAGTGGTTGCTGCAGTGGTTGTTGCATCCTTGGTCGGCACAGCGGTTGTTGCAGTGGTAGTTGCGTCCTTGGTTGATGCAGTTGTAGTTGCATCAGTAGTTGTTGCAGTGGTAGTTGCATCAGTGGTTATTGCAGTGGTAGTTGCATCAGTGGTTGTTGCAGTGGTAGTTGCATCAGTGGTTGTTACAGTGGTAGTTGCATCAGTGGTTGTTGCAGTGGTAGTTGCATCAGGAGTTGTTACAGTGGTAGTTGCATCAGCAGTTGTTGCAATGGTAGTTGCATCAGCAGTTGTTACAGTGGTAGTTGCATCAGTAGTTGTTGCAGTGGTAGTTGCATCAGGAGTTGTTACAGTGATAGTTGCATCAGGAGTTGTTACAGTGGTAGTTGCATCAGGAGTTGTTGCGGTAGTTGGTATGTTAGTTGAAACAGTTGTGGTTGTTGTAATTGTCATTGTTGTTGCAGGTGTTGTTGTCGGTTCTGTTGTTGTTGCCTCTGTACTTACTGACTGACACACCATTTCAACACTAGAGTGCCAATTAATTTCTGAAATTGATGTTGGGAATTTGGTCTTATGTAAGTTGATTTTATTAATGCAAAAAAGCAAGATATTGTACCACATTTTTAATTCTGCTTTTATGTATAATTGTGATCAAATTACTGGGCTGATCCAAAATAAATATTAGTTATTCTACATGTAACTGTAGTAATTATTCTAAGAAGGTTTTCTGCTAAGGGTGAAGTAAAAGTATGGTAGAAATGATAACAGATATCTGTTTTAGTTGCAACTCTGTGTGACCTTGTATTCACGCTTGAAATGATTCTTCTGATATCCCGAACTCATTAATAAGACCACAAACAATTTATGTTCTCAGAAATTATGATTATTAACTGAATGAAATAGATATGAAATCTTGCCTGAGTCATCGCAGGTCCATGTGTTCCAGTTTAGGCCATCTGCACATTGAGGTTTTTGATAAGAAGGATACCATGATATCCTGTTACTTTGCTCTTCTTTCTTCAACCAACAGAGCTCAACATTGCACTGCAGTGTATTGCCATGGATGCCTAGTACAAGTGGACGAGGAAAATTGTGGAACACATCTCCTGGTAATGTTACTATGCGATTATTTCTTATGTCTAGATTCATTAGATTTAACCCACAAAGGAATCCTGCACTCAGTGTCTGCAGTTTATTACCAAGCAGATCTAAATGTGTAAGTTTTGGCATATTAGCAAATGCGCTATGCTCTGTAGAACTGATATTGCTATATGAAAGATCAAGTTGCGTTAGAGATACAAATTCTTGTAACATTCCAGTCTTTAATGTAGTGAAGTTGTTGTAACTCAGATTCAGAAATTCCAGATTGCCAAATAGACCTCTGAAGCTTATAGATGTAATGTCACTGAAATCATTATTGTGTAGGTCCAATGTCGTACAACTTGAGAGATCGGAGAATACACCATCCCTGACTCCGCTCAGCAGGTTGCTTGATAAACCCATAAAAAACACGTTACTGAGGCCATAGAAGGCGCCAGGGTCTATTTCAGATATCTGGTTACGAGCCAGCCGAAGATGTGTACATGTATGCAAATTCGAAAACGCACCAGCTTTTATTTTGCTAATTTCATTACGCTCAAGATTGATCTGCAAAGCACCATCAGGTATGTCAGTAGGTACTTCTTTCAACCCTAAATTATACCTGGAGTACATCTCGCCTGCAGATGCATGCTGAGTCAGCACGATAAGGCACACTGAAATTATAATGTTCGGTGATTAAGGAAAATAAACAGACACTTTATAACACAAGCAACATTGTCTGAATAATATAAACCGTCTGATGCGTGAGGCCAGTGACTCTTAGAAAAGAAAAATATTGACAACTTTACGTAAAATATAGGAATCAAACAAACTGATAAAAAGAACAAAAAATAGTTCATACTAACAGTAAAATGTGTGAACATCCATAGCATCAGTTATGTTCGTTCTTTAACGTATTCTCTCTTTCAATAAGAATCTTTATTATACATTTATCCCTTTAAATACCCTAATATGGGGAAGTTAACTCATAGTCTGGGGATTCCACAGTTTTCAGGGGGTTTCCATGACCAGCAACAAAATTCCTTAAGGTTATTAACGAAAGTTCCATAGCTGAGTTTCCAGTATAACCAGCGTGGTAGTCATTTAACTATGAAAAAAGAGGTATCAGGAACAATGCGACAATTTCCTTATCTATTCTGATAATAAGCACAATGACATTTTCTGCCCGATGTAGTAATCTAATAATTAAAACAAGAGTGGAAGTCTGGGTTGGCTGACTAAAGCCTGACTTTGGTCTTGATAACCTAAACTGACTTTTAACTGACTACATCTAAGTCGTGGCCGTAGATCTATATCTAAGCCACGGTCCTAGATCGAGATCTAGGCCACAGCCGTAGATCTAGATCTTAACTGACTTTTCAGGTGGTGGTTCTTATTTAACTCAAGTTAATTACTGTTAACTCAAAAAAACGTGATGCATGATTGCTGACATTTCAACCAAAAGGTCAAGGCTTTGCATTTTAATTGGTAGTTTGAATTTTTTCAAGTATCACACCTCATGAGGATTAAATCATTAATTTTCTAAATAATTCGGTCATTCAAAAAAGTTATTGTGAACAGTTCGGACCAAAGTGCATTCGGAATTAAGACTTAATCTGATTACTATTAACTACTACAGATTGCTATTGGAACACGAAAATACAGTACCATGAACAACCTAACATCACCTCAGGCACTTTAGTTTTTGACGATATGCATTTCTGTCAAATTATCTGACAGATGAAAGTTACACAGAACAAAATTAATTTCGTCAAAAATTTATTATTGGTTGCCTGTGTGTGTGAATCTTCATGGCCTGCATAAAGTCGTGCTCTATTGATTCTAGAACTGAACTGAACATGTGAAGTCCAACATGTGAAGTGGTGCATGAAACAAAGCTCACTTCAGAAATTTTCTGCCCAATAGATTCCTCCCTAGCTCAGTTGGTAGAGCTCTAGCGTGATGATCCAGAGGTTGTGAGTTCAAACCCCACTGGGGGCAATTTTTGATGAATTTTATTTTGTTCTGTGTAATTTTAGATCTGTCAGATAATCTGACAGAAATGCGTCAGATTTCCTTATCGTGAAAAACTCGATTGCATGTCTTGTATATTTCTTCAGGTATAGACAAGGTTACAGTAATAATACCCCATTGTTGACAAGTTCATCTATTTTCTGATTGTATGAGGAAACGTAGTACAAGAAAACCCCCATGTCCCTTCATTAACAGCACGCCTTCCTTTATGCCCGTTCAAGTAACGTTGGTCCCTACCCGCATTCATATACAGTACATCGTATAATTGAAAATAAACATATTGTAACAAGACACGTAACTCATCTTTTGTGAGACTTTTTCAACATATTGTTGGGCACATTTAACTCTTATCTGTTGTCGATAATTTCCAAGCGCTTTTCAAAGCATGTACACATTTTGTGTTTGTTGCGTTTTTGCTGAAATGAATATTTAAGAATAGCTCATTTAAAAAGGTCTAATTATTACATTATGATTATGCTGGGGTGAATAATTAAGATTTTTTGGAACTTATCTCTCCACTTTTAACTGGGACCAAATGTCTTCTGCAGTCTGTAACCTTAAGCAGTGATAACCTACAAAGGCCAATGATGATGTCAAATTGTTGACAGTTGTTTCTAAGAGACTATGTTAATAATAAACAATGAAGAAGAGGCGGGTCTCAGAAATAGAAATTGAGAATATACAAACATACCAACTACACTTGGCCGTCTACTTCCTGCACACATTGAAATTTATCAGGGCTCAAGCACCCTGTAGGTAGAGCATCCATTTTTGACTGTTTTCAATGGTGTCAATCATTTGTGACTGAGTTTTACAATGGAGGTCTATGAGAAATTAATATTTGGAATGATTTTGCAAAATTAAGGGCATTTCTCTAGAAAATGATATTGTGGAAAAATATTTCATGATAGGGAGATCCAAACTACATCTTAGTTTTCACACTACATATGAGGATGACTTTGCAATTTTTGTCATTTTCAACCTTTTTGTTTACTTCCTGTTAGGAAATCTGTGAATATCTAAGTCATCCTCAGATGTAGTGTAAAAACTAAGATGTAGTTTGGATCTCTCTATTGTGAAGTATTTTTCTAAAAAAACATAATATATTACCTAGGGTAACTTCATTATTATGAAAAAAAAACTTGATTGTTGGGAAGTATTTCAAAGACGAGGAGACTAATAATATAAACAATGTTGTCAATTTCCTCATCTATTTTACCTTCAGGCAATAATATTGATATGTTTGAAGAAAAAGTAGCAGATAGAAACAGTAATTATGAATACAAAGAACGGGTTCCACCCCTGTTGTTGGCAAGTGGAAACCCCACAAAAAAGGCAATAGTTTCCTCATCTATTATGTCCTCACAATATAATTGGTCATGTAAGATGTACAACAGACAGAGATTGTAATTATCAACACAATGAAAAGTCTGCTTCTATTCACGACAAGTTTATAGTCCAAAGAAACAAGTCGACAACTTCCTCATTATATTCAGAACTATAATAATTGGCAATTTGTTGTTGCTACATCTTTGTTGATACCAGCACAATACAGTAGAATAAGATGTAGAAGATCTATCTAAATATATAAATAAATTAAAAATGATGAATAAAATAGTTGTTCTTTTTAAATTTTGGAGGACACAAGTCATTTTACTAGGGCTACAATGACCCCTCTATTTGGCCTTGCAGTTCAAAGCCAGTGTACCATGAAAAAGGTACCCGCACCAAAAAGGCAGGGGGTCGTTACAGCACTACCTCCATCCCTTAACCCTTTGCACGCCGCAAACATAAATTGTAGATCTCAACATTTTGCTCACATCCACCAGATGGTGAACATGTTTTCAGACCTCAAACACCATGTGAAAATAGTTGCTCACGGTGGTGGGGACCAGTGCTTTGCTCTATCTAGGGTCACTTTACATGACTTTACATATTCATGTAAACATGTAAACTATTTATAGAACACATTATTTTAGGTAGACTTCAACAATGTAGCTTTACTTTGGCCAAAGTGGGTGTGGCACATCAATGTGTATGTGTGTGTGGTACAGGTATGTGTGCAAGTCTCGATTTAGATCTAAGCCACAACTAGATCTAGATCTAGAACTACAGCTGCAGCTTAGATCTAGATCTACAGTTGCAGCTTAGATCTAGATCTATGGCCACAGATTAGATCTAGATGTACAGCTGTGGATTAGATCTAGATCTATGGCCACTGCTTAGATCTAGATCTATGGCTGCAGCTTAGATCTAGATCTACATCTGTGGATTAGATCTATATCTATGGCCATGGATTAGATATAGTTCTATGGACACAGCTTAGATCTAGATCTATGGCCACAGCTTAGATCTAGATCTATGGAAATGGCTTAGATCTAGATCTATGGCCATGGATTAGATCTAGATCTACAGCCATGGCTTAGATCTAGATCTATGGCCATGGATTAGACCTAGATCTATGGCTGTGGCTTAGATCTAGATCTATTGACATGAATTAGATCTAGATCTATGACCATAGCTTACCACAATCATGCAAAGTGACCCTAGATAGAGTGAAATGCTGGTTCCTGATCCCATGAGCATATTTTTTCACTGGGTTGAGTTTTTACGGTCATGGTGAGAAGGCCACACAGGATGCATGCAGATTTTTCACATACGGTCATATTGGTTTCATTGAAAATGAAGTGGCAGCACATGAAGGGTTAAAATAAACTTAAAACTTAAACTTCATTAACTTACTATAGTGCCCCTACAGTCATTCTTAGTACTTTCAGTGGCGCTTTACATCATTTTTGTGGCTCAGGTACATCCTTCTGTGTCATTCCATTGTGAGGGGGAGCCACCTCCTGCCAGATCAACTCCCTGGGGAGCATACAGGACTGCCTCCTCATGCAGGGCTAGTCCTTTTTTCAGCATACCTTTTTATGAGCCTTTTTTCTTTTTCCTTTTTTCATTCATACCACACACATTCATGCACACAGGTAGAAGTATGGTGGTTGGGCATGTTCTGACAGTCCACACATGTTCTTTTATGTGCATCAGTCACACAGACATGACAGCACACACCCAGCCTTTTTACGAGTTGGGAGCACTCTGTATCAGTTCTGGAATTCGAACCCATGCCACCTGGGTCTTAGCCAAAGGGGGTAACCATTCGGTCACCAAGCAAACCTAAATAATCTAATATAAAATTGAGAATATCTTACAAAGAACGAAAAAGCAGGTGTATCACTTTCTTACTTACCTAGATTTACCAAATGAAGATCAGCGCAAAAATACCAGGTTAAAGCGGTACTCAGATGTTCAAGTAAACAAGGCTAATGGAAATGATTCACAGCAAAGTAAAACATTCCTTGTAAATTGTTGTGGGCAATAAAACCTAACTTTTATGTTACTCCTACCATTCTCTTCGTGATTCGAATTGTCTTGTCGAACATAGACCTGGGTGTCGCGACGGCGGATAACTTGTGCCAATCTGTTCTAATTCCCAATTAATACTTGGAATAAAAAAAAACAAGTATGTGTGATGCACGAAGGTGATTCCTCAAGGTTGGCGCGAATGAACCAGGGACGGTTCGGTGTGCTTGGGCAGACGGACAATTGTTACGCATGCCTTCGCGTCGGTATCACGATTCAACTAATTTAAAAAGGATGTACAGGATGGATCACATATCGCAAGTTGATTCATCTAGCAGATTAAAAACAGACCATTATCTATTTGGTTTTATCCAGAAACAAATCAGCCGTCACATTCTAGAAGTAGGACAAACAAGGATAAATTACTCCCTGAACACTAATATTCTGTCTGAGAGATCCGAATTGGAAAATTTTCTCCCAGCACGCACATGCCTGTGGTAGCATTCTTTGAGCCCAACCCCACTTAATTGTGCGGGGGGGGGGGGATCTTGGAAATTGTCTTTATCATGCCATGGGTTGCATTTAAACAGAACAAATGACCTGTTACTTGGGCTTTTGAATGCAAAATGAAATATTTGTCAAGAAAATCTTCAATTCTTCTCAGGGTTTTGGTGGACAATGACATTAAAAAATTGAAGAACATTTAACTCGGTAATATTTCCCCAAACTGAAAAACATTGCCAGCAATAATCGCGCTTTCAGCTGTCTAATCATTTGCATGGATATTAATTCACAATGCTATTTTGTTCATTGACACCTCAGTTATGCTTGGTACAACAAAGGTCGTTGGCTAACTAGGCGACCATATTTGGCGATAATTGCTCGTAATGTAGTGAAATATTATAACTGTAAAATGTAACTTTAGGTCATAGCTATTCCACATAGTCACACTTGACTTAGATTTCTGTGGTAGCATTTAAGGCTGACCCTGAAAAGCACTAAACCATGAGCTAGCATATAAGGGTCAAATTATATGCACGTACGCCAGGGACGGTAGTTGGAATCTATCTCATTTTCACACAACCAAGCTGAATTATTTAAGTCTCCTTGAAAGCGGAAAAGGTGAAACAGGTGGAATATTGGATCGCTGCAGTAGTTTATGATCATAAATGTAGCGTTTATCTAGAGCAAATTTGCGGTCAATACCAAAACAGAAGAATTACAAAAGGTGTGGCCACACAACATTTGTGTCAGACTGTAAACAAATGCCAGAGTTGAACACAACACACTCCTTTGAACAACTATTTTGAACAAATTTTCAAATATGGCAAAAGATCAAAATGAGAAATGCACCTGCTGTGGCGGAGAATTTCGCTTGTCAAATTGCGGACTGGAATTTCCAAAGCAAGAATTATTCGTAACTTCACAGGTCAGTATAAATTAATCCATTGCATTAAAATGACGCCGATTTTTATATTTATCAAATATAAGCAAATGGAGTATTTTAAGCAATGAAATTACCATTTACATCTTTTTCTTAACCAACCAAAAATGTGAATTTTATAGACTCCACTTTTAAAACAGTAAGAATTTATTACGACATAACAAATACTGTTTACTCTTAACAATGATCAGTAAGAATTAGACTAAAATTCAGTTTAAAAAAATAACTCCACATAGGAATTCACATGAAATTTCCATGAAGGGACTGTCACACGAAAGTTGATTTTGCTTTTTCTGTTGATATGCACACTTTCTTCAATTGCACAGTGGGGTCAGAGGATACATCCCATCATTTACGTTATCTGGAGAGTGTTCTGGAGTATATTCTTTTTTATATGGATTATTTTATCCGGGGTCCATGTCGACAGGTAAAATTATGTATTTCTTTGTGTGCTTCATTTACTCTTTTTTTGAAATTGAAAAATATGTATTCAAAAAATGCCAATAGCCTAAGTAAACAATCTTCATTGTTTCCTTTTACTAAAGAACTTCATCCAGAGAAGAGAACCATATTAAATGGTTTATTTATCTGACAAACTGGGCTTTTTTCCTACTGAACATTGATCTGCTGGTGCACGCTATTGTTACTGTTGTGGAATATGTTAAGCAGAGAAAAGTGGGAGGTATGATTTCTTGAAACTGCAATTTTAGATCCAGATCTACATTTCCAAGACATATTCAATTTCCGGATCACAGGTTCGTTGATCTAGCCTCTCCGTGCAGGATATGTATAATCAGCTGAAGAAGCCCTTAATATTTGCAATAGCAGCTTTAATTAAATAGAAATGGTCATGTCGAGATCATAATAACAGTTTTATATCATAGCGATTCTTCACGTTACCCCGGACGTGTCAATGAACCCGTTCATGGGCCTACTGTGAAAATCTATTTGTGAAAATCTGTTTGAAAAGGCATTCATGTTTAAATTCTGATAATTTAGGAAACAAACAAGAAAACGGAGATTTTAGCATTTTGTAATTGACCAAACACATCAACGAGTTTACAAGTAATAAATAATAAGTTTATCCACCGAACTAATGATCTAGAAATTGAAAAAGATGTTCTACTAAAGCACTGAAACAGTCGCAATGTGCGTCATTCATGCGTCAGTACCCTGAAGTAAATATCAAAACATCAAAAAAATGTTCATGTTCGCTTTTGCTTGGTATTATTGCACCTTCATCAAGACTAAATTTTAATCCTTCGGCAGGTTATGAATCCATGTACACCGAGATGCCTTGGTCTTTCAAGATGGTTTGGGTATTGCATAATGTTAACATTGGTTTCAGTGTGGTCACTTCAGCAGCTTACTGGGGCCTTATTTATGGAGGTAAGTTTTATTGATAAACATAAGTGATGAAGCACGCATAAAATGGAATCAGTTTCGGTTGTGATTTTGTGCTCAACCACATTCGAAACAGAGTATTGAATTCCTTTTGTTTCTTCAGATGGAGAAGAATTAGATGACATTAATTTTATGACACATGGCATGAACAGCATCTACATTATTTTGGACCTGCTATTTGTAACAGGAGTGCCTGTTCGTTTGTATCACATCATACATCCGCTTATTGCTGGAATCATTTATCTCGTATTTACAGTCATCTATGACGTTTCAGGAGGTAACGTTTTCACATTCTGACATTCCATTAAAATTATCATTACTTATTTTTGCAAATATAAGACCCTTTTACGGACCACGAAAAGGTATTGGAATTTTTTCATACTCAAAAGGAGAAACTGGTTTTAAGATAAGTGGTTTGTTCTTCATTCGTCCAATGAGATAAATTAGTTGAATTCTACTGGACGCAGTGAAGCATGACTCAATAAAGCTTAAGGATCTCCCAGAGATTCTTTGCCCCCCCCCGTCCTAATAAACTTAAGGAGGATCTCTGAAAGCTTCACAGAACCACTCTCCCCCAGTAAAGGCTTGTTTACACATAACGTTTGCGTGTGCGTCAACGTTTGTATCAAGTTTGTATTGAGTCAATAGTGACGCAAACACACACACAGAGAATGGGTCTGAACCTATTCCCTGTGTTTTCCATTAGCACAATGTTAAAGTTTTGACGCAGACGCAAACGCTACGTGTAAACAGAGCTTAAAGTTTTAGAATCTCTGGAAGATGCTTTGAACCCTGTAATATTATTTAGTAACTATAACACACATTCCCAAGTGACTGGATGGCGTTTATTGAACAAAGAACTCCATACGA
>JBCAUG010022411.1:0-10637 GCA_038406175.1 Haplosyllis leylae
TATGTCTTTGGGAAGGATTGTCACTCGTCTGGCATGGATTGCGCACAAGTTTGTAACTTCAAATAATCCCACCAGATACGCTTCAGAGGCCTCTTGCAGAGCCATGAGTGCTGCTTCCTGAAAACGAAGATCAGTCTTAAAATCCTGAGCGATTTCCCTCACCACTCTCCGGAAAGGTAGCTTTCGAATCAGCAGGTTGGTTTTCTTCTGGTAATGTCATATCTCTCGTAGTGCCAAAGTGCCTGGTCGGAACTTCACCTTGTTATTCCTAGCTGGCACATAAAACTGTGTCCCTTTTGATGTGGATGCTGGTACAGTGGGTTTCGATGGATCATAGTGTGGGTTTCCAGCATCTCTTCGCTGTGGGGCGACTTGTTTGCGGGGTGTTTTCACTGCTATCTGTCCCCTTCGTGGTGTGGTCTTGAAATGAGCTTGTGGCTTCTTGCCCGAACTCACTGCTGGTCCTGTAACAAACATTGTGTGTTGTCCCACTGTCTTTGAACTTACACCACTCTGTTTTCCCTTGCCTTTTCCTTTGCCGACTCCTTTTCCTTTACCATGATACGGTTGTTTGGAAGGACACTCGTCCTCCTTTCGTTTCTTCGCTGGTCGTTGACCCTTTGCAACTGTATCCGTAGAAGTGTCTGGGTCCCAGTCATCATCAGCTATATCTTCATCTTCATGCCCCCTCTTCCTTCCTTTCCCTTTAGATTTTGGGAACGGTCCCAGCTCCTCATCCGTGTCCAGTTCATCCATATACCGGTACTCAGTTGGGATCGGTTTATTGATTCCCCACGCTTTGTTACAGTTTCTTATCATTTTCACAATCATGGCATGTGTCCACCCTCTTCTCTCTGTCAAATTTTTCTGCAGTATAGGAGTAGCCCCATATTCTCGAAAATACTTTACAAATGTGGGGTGCATTCCTGCCACTCCAGCTGCTCTGGGAAGGACAATCTGGCTTTCTGCCTGTCCGGAGGTTTCACATCGACAGTTCTGCATTACGTTACGTCCTAAGAAGATGTTTCGTCCTGTAATGTACTCAACAATTTGCTTGATTTACCTTTACACTTGTAACCTTATGCATAAATTTGTAATAAACTCTTGGATGTATACTTCTGTTGCAATAAACTCTTGGATGTATATTTCTTTGACAGTTCTGCGTTACGTTATTTACTAAAATGGGTGTTACGTCCTGTAACATATTTACCAATTTGCATACTTTTCCTTGACACTTATAGCCTTGTACGTACTTGCAATAAACTCTTTATAAACTTTTTAATATATACTTGTTTTTCTTAATCCATATTTCACAAAAGTAAATCTGGTTTACCCTTTGAGAATATAGCTAATAACAGTAAAATGTTTAACACAGAATAAGAAGAGAAAAAATAACTGAAATATATAACTTTGAACGACTTAGGTTCAATCAATGCTGTTTACGATGAATACCAATGATTGTAGTTGTGTTTGAGGCCGTGATAAGTTTAGTAAGTAAATACTAGTAATATGACAAGTTTAGTAAGTAAATACTAGTAATATGACATCACTTATTGCGTTTTAAATGGCCTATGTCAGATATAACGGACGATTTAACTGTCGTTCTAGGATGCAACCAAATACTGATCGAGTATTAGAACAGGTAAAAATATTAGCAGGTTTTATATTAATACGGAATTATTCAGTATTCGTGGTTGGTTCCCAATCCCGACTATCCAAGACCGTAATGCCTTTACACACATAGCCTTCCAAAATTTTAATATCACACCAGCATCGTTTTATGATCGTATTCGAAAAAAATTTTTTTGTTATATCCTTTAATACTATGTCTACTCTGTTCCGGGATGCTTCATTTCTTACGTTCTAAGTGGCCGGTGTCAATATAACGGACGATTTAACAGTCGTTCTAGGATGCAACCCAATACTGATCGATTACTAGGACAAGTAAAAATTATTACCACCGGTTTTATATTAATACGAAGTTATTCAGTATTCGTGGTTGGTTCCCAATCCCGACTATCCAAGACAGTAATACTTTTACTCACATAACCTTCCATTATTTAATATCACACCAGCTCCGTTTTATGATCATATCCGTACGTTTTTGTTATATCCTTTAATACGACAATTACCCTGCTCCGGGATGCAACGAGACAGTTTCGTGCCATGTCCTATGCACAAGTAGCTATAAAATAGCAAAGTAAGGGGCCTCTCACTCTCAAATGGTTGATACTGCCTGGTTACGTCAGGAGAGCCATTTTCCTGCTTTGACTTAGCATTCCGTACACTATTACACTCGGCGGTGGATGAGTCCAAAAGTTGTGTTGTGTCCTATAACTCAGGTTATGTCCTGTAGTTGGTGGACGGACTTCCCACAATTAGCACTTGTGTCTTGATTTTTGCATGGAGAATTTGAATGTTGTATTACACTTTGCACACACATAAGGCTTTTCTCCAGTGTGGTTTCTAACATGCTGTTTTAGATTCCGTATGTCCTTCGTCTTGTATTCACACATGTTGCATTGGAGTGGTTTTACTCGGTGAGTTCTCTCATGCTTCAACAAGTCATACTTGTGGGTAAAGTCCCTGGCACAATTAGGATAGCTGCACACATGGGGCCTCTGTTTGAAGTGTGTTTTGCGGTGGTCCTTTAATTCAGAGTCGAATACGAATATGGCACCACACGTTTCACATGATAGCCGTTTTCCTTTATGACGGTACTCATGTTTTTTTTAGGCTTAATGGATTAGTGAATACTTTGTTGCAATTTTTGCATGGTAGTTCTGGATGAGTTTCCTTATAATGCCTGATGAAAAGCGTTGAATTTGGGAATCTTTCCCCACACATATCGCATCGACACCTTCTGCCAGTCTTTGTTTTCTCAGGTTTCCGTACACCGTGGTGGACAATTTGTAAGTCCTTTGCCTTTATGGCTGCAGTTCTTTCTGTTGTTGTATTTTCTGTTTGCTCTTTGTGGGGTTCAGGTGATGTTGGAGCAGCCTTCTTAGTTTCATCCTTTTTCCCCGGTGATTCTTTGAGATTTCTGTCTGTCTGTTCGTTTACACCCATATTTTGGCTTCGTTTTCTTTGTTGATACTGTCTATTTTTTGCAATTAATTTTTGTGCTTGCACACGCGCAAACGACGGTTCTTTGCCAGGGCGTAGACTTGGTTTCTTTTTCTTTCTTGAGTGAGGTGTGTAACTGGGATCCTCATCAGATGAGTTCTTTGGTGGTTCTGTCTTGTCTGTATCTGGTACTTTGGAAGACGATTGTTTCAGTTTCTCTTTTACTGAGTTAATTGTTTCTTCGCTCATGTTGAGTACTGAAACTATTGCTTTTGTCAACATGATTTCAGTAAAACTTATTTCATCCGCGTTTTCTTCGTCTGGTGTTAGGATGGTGTAATAACTATCGGAATTTAGATTGTACAGGTTGTCTGGGAGACCAAGTTCTTTAAGGTTCTTTTTCACTTGATCTACTACATTTGATATGAGTTGATCAGTATCACTTTCTGAGTTAGCATCTATAGTAGCATGGGGACTCCTTGAGTCAGTTGAGCTGTCTAAGTTTGCCTCTAGAGGAACAATTCGGATGGGACTGGTTTTCATATCGGTTGGTGTATTAGATTTCCCTGTAATGTCAATCTTAGCACAGTTTTCAGTTTCTTTCGTTTGCAGTGAAGCCGCTTTCATGGGATCTGTTGTACCCTCTAGTAGTGTACTTAAGGTTACATCCTGTATTCTCGCTCCATTATTTGTCGTATTATCGTCTGTGTATGTCTCACTAATGGATGAATGTTGCAAGGATGATGTATCCTGTGGGATAAATGGTCCAGTTAGGTTTACATCATTGAGCGATAGTTCAGTCGAGTTCAGTGTCACTTCCGTTATTACATTCTGTTCCTCAGAGTTTTCCAAGAAAGTATCTGGTGGCATTTCAGTTGTTACTTCCTGTAGGTTTGAATTTTGTACTTGCAATTGCATGTCCGGTGTTACATCCTTTAGTTTGCCGTCTAAGGGTGAGTCTGACGTACAAATGCTATGTAGAGCCAGGTGTGGTTTAGCAGTACATTCCGTCGGAGTTGCAATGCTACTTTTTTCAGTCACGTTTTGATCGGCGTTTGGAGAGGGGTACAAGATGATAGTATCCTCTGAATCTTGTTCTGAGCCCGGTCCATCTTCATAAGCCACTGTTGGTGTTGGAGATTCACTTTTTTCACATATCGAATAGATTTGATGTATCTTGATAGGGAGATCACAGTCAGGCTGATCAAGAATGTTGGCAATGTTATCTTGAACGTAACCTTTTTCCGCTTTAACGATTTGTTCTCCAAACGTCGTGTCCGGATTGGTTGTATCCTGTAGGCCACTGGTTAATGTTGCGTCCTGTAAGGTTTTATGGTCCATACACTTACTACGTGATGCATTCTTTACATCATCTTGAACATTATTTTGAACATCACCTGTTTCTGTTTTGATGATTATTTCTCCTGTCGTCATGTTTGGATTGGTTGTATCCTGTGGGCAACTGGTTGATGTTGTGTCCTGTAAAGTCATATGATCCATGCACTTACTTGGTGATACACTCTTTACGTCATCTATTTCTGGGATGTTTGGCTTTATGTCCAGGTCAGTTTCAACCTTGATGTTTGTCACGTAGTCATCGTTGAATAATGTTGGTGTGCTGCTCAAAATCCGGGTAGTATCCATAGGAGAAACAAAGGATTGTAAATTCTCTACTATTTCCATGTTGCTTGCATTGAATGCAGTACGTTCATGATGCACAATGTACAGTTCCTTTTCGTACACATCACGATGTAGCTCTCTGGCTTCTTGAACTTCTTTTAGGTTGACGGTGGTTGGCCGTAGTGTACTTATGGGTTTTCTAAGTAACTCCCCATACATGTTGTCACCTAAGTACAACAGCCTTGTCTCACATATTTCTTCAACCTGTGTCACTTTCATTCCTGGTTTAATGTCTATGGTACACCAGGGTTGATTGTTGGTATATACAATGCAATGTCTTCTGAAGATTACGCATAGAGTGTACAGACACACTTCGTCAGGTACTCCGTCCTTTGACTTTTGTTGTGAAAACCACTTATTAAAATCCAAATCTTTCATGCACACACATACTCTACTGGCCTGTCAGTACCATTCTAGATTGTCTTGTATCTCATGTTTTAATAGCTTCTTGACACTTGCTGTCCTTAGCTTGGCATAGCTGCCAAAAATCGAGTATAAATTCTGAGTATTAAGTAACTTGGTTCTTCCTTTGAAGCAATGTACAGTACTTAATTCAAACATTTGGGACAAAGGGTTTGTGTCAAAACTGTTTATGTCCATAGCATCCTTATTTGACAAATATTTAATTGTGTGCACATATTCGACTCTTTTGATAATATTTACCAATTCTTCGGCTATTGAGAGTTTAGTGTCTTCACTCGTGTTTTTTGCCGCCATTTTGTGTGATGTTGCCTGGTACCCTTCCTACAAAGGCGCGGTCGGGCGTTTTGCTTGGAACAGTCCTATTTGTCATCACATGTGTTGTCATTTATTGTATTTTGTCAATGAGTAATGCTGTCACAGGTGCGTTCACAATTTTGTTCGTGTAAGTTTCTTTCACACGGTTGCTGCCTATAATAGCCTTACGATCAATGGTAATGTCTGCTTACGTTTGACCCTGTAGTCAGTATTTGTGTCCTGTAGTCACATTCTACTCATTCGTCATGATGTATTCCTTGCAATTGCAAGTGAATAGGGATAAATTAGGTTTAGTTTGGATAGTTTTTGGAAGAGACTGGAAGTCAAGGATACTACGATACAGGAAGCTTTTTCTATACCATGAGTCTAATTCTTTTGGAAGATTTGGTAAATTTTTATTTCTTGTGTTATAGCCATGAGATTTAGCAAGTGACCTATTATTTGAGTCAGTCACACATTCATGAATGATTTTACTAGGAAGTTGTGAGTGTTGTATCCGGTAAGCATGTTTGCAATTATTAAGTGTTATTAGCTGTTCTATGGTCAACAGTCCTTCTTTCTTTAAAACGTTTGGATTCACATTTTGTCTGAGTACCAGGGCAAAACATTTGTTCTGAAGTGTTTGAAGTCTACTGATGTCTTTCTTTTGTAGCATGTTCCCCCAGGCACTTATACAATATGATAGATGACTGTATATCTGAGCAAAATAGAGACATTTCCTTGCATGCAAGGATAACATGTTCTGGCTTATTTAGAGCATGTGAATGTTTTTCTTTATCTTAAGTACTAGTTTGTTTACATGTGTGGTCCAACTTAAGTTGGAGTCTATCCACACACCCAGGAATTTAGTTGCAGGTAGGACCGGTAGGGTTTGGCCGTTTAGGCTTATGTTGCATCCTGTCGGCATATTTTTACCGAAAATCATGCAAACAGTTTTGTTTACGTTTAGTGTAAGGCTGTTGGCTCGAAACCAGTCATTTAGTACTTGTAAGTCCTCCTGGATTTTCCAGATAGCATGCTTGATGTCTCGGTGGCTCACATATACAGTCGTGTCATCAGCAAACAAGATACACTCCATATACTTTAGATGGAGATGGATGTCATTTGTGAATAAGAGGAAGATCAAAGGTCCTAGGCACGATCCCTGTGGAGTGCCGTATTCAATATCATACCAATCGGATAGTGATAATTCATTCTCTGAAGTATTACACTTTACTCTTAGGGATCTGTTAAACAGGTAGCTCTTGAACCAATTTAGAGATGTTCCTCTGATCCCATAATGGTCTAATTTTCTGAACAGGACTGAGTGACTGATTGTGTCGAAAGCTTTCGACAAGTCTAAATATACAGCAATGGTAGTATTCGCTTTTGATTTTTCTTTTATTATTTTACTCAATAGATCTTGTACTGCATGCTCACAACTGTGTTTGCTGCGAAATCCATATTGACTTCTATACAGTTGATTTGTTGTTTCAAGGAAATTGTATGTACGCTTGTACATTATTTTTTCCAAGATCTTTGAGATTGTGAGTAGTAGTGAGATAGGTCTGTAATTACTCTTGTTATCTTTCTCTTTATTTTTATATAGTGGTACTACCTCAGCTTTCTTCATTCTTTCAGGGAAGTTTCCCTCTTCCAGGGACTTATTAAATACTACACTGAGTGGATATAGGATGACATTTTTCAGTTTTTTTATTATGATATTACTGATATTGTCCGATCCACTGCTACCTTTATTCTTTAGTTCTCCAATTATTCGATTGATTTCTGATTGGTTAGTAGGAATCAGGAACAAGCTCTTTTCATTGATGCTTATTTTGTCGATATAGTCATTCACCTTTGTTTTGGGTTCTGGAATTTTGTTAGCAAACAGTTTTCCAACATTCGCAAAGTACTTTCCCAGCTCATTTACTATTTGTTTTGCATCATGTGATTTTATATTGTCAATCTGTAGGCTGTCTATAATATGAATCTTATTCGATGTTTTCCCTGTAATCTCATTTATTATTCGCCAGAGTTTTTTTGTTGAGGTCTTGTACTCAACACAGCGTTCTGAATAGTAGGTTTTTTTGGCTGTCTAAAGACTCTCTGTAGGCATGCTTTATATTCTCTATATCTAAGTTCTGTATCACGTTGCGTCCTATCGGCTAGAAATTCCTTATACAATTTTTTTTGTTTTGATTGGGCCCTTTTTATGCCCTTGGTTAGCCACGGTTGCGTATTTGCGTGTTTTATTCTTTTTTCTTTCAGTGGACAGTGCTTGTTAACTGATTCTAGTAGTATATCGTGGAAAACATCAAATGATTCATTACATGTTAGGGAGTCCAGTCTGGTTGTCCAGTCGATATTGTTGATCTCTTCCTTTATTCTCTCAATTTTTTTTTCAGTGATATGCCTTGTTACTGTAGTGGCAAGATTTTTTGAATCTATGCCTAAGTTTTCACACGTCAATAGACAAGGAAAGTGGTCACTTAAATCCTCGATGAGAATTCTACTTGTGCTACGACAGTGTATACTCTGTGATACAATAATATTGTCAATAAGTGTGGCAGTAGAGTTTGTTACTCTAGTTGGTTTGGTCACTGTAGGGTACAGCCCATTTTCGATTAATTGTTCAAGAAACTCTTCAGTTTTTTTGTGGCTGTTTACCTTTAGGAGATTGATATTATGGTCCATGCATAGTAGTACATTTCGATTGTCCCTATGCAGACACTTTAATATAGTTTTCATCTCCTCTAGGCTATCTTTTAGGTTCATGTTTGGTGGTCTATACAAACTAATCACCAATATAGAGTTGGTTTTACATTTGACCTCAACACAGATATGTTCTAAGGTCTTTGCATCAGGGAGGAGTGTAGGGAGTTCACGATGTATGGTATCTTTTGCCACGAAGATGCCAACTCCCCCTCCTTTTTGTCCTAGTCGGGGTTTCTGTATGAAGTCATAGCCTGGTAGATTGATCTTTGAGCTTGTTTCTGTTCTTACCCAGGTTTCATTTATTGATACAATGCTCACTTTATTTGGACCTCCTAGTTTGTTTAGTAAGGTGTGTAGTTCGTTCTGTTTGCCTATTAATCCCCTTATATTGAGATGTAATAGGTTTAGGTCTCTGCTATGCAGTTTCTGAAGGTCATCTGCTGAGATATACTCACAGTTAAGGCTTGTAAGATCCTCATTTTCGAATGAGTACCCAATTTGATCAAAGTCGAAATTACAAGAGGATACGTTTACAGACGGGATCGTGTTACTACCTATAGTCATAATCGGTTGCCTGATGTGAATGATACGAACAGGGATGATGTGGTGATGTGTTAATAGATTGAGATGAAGTAGTAGTGCTAATGATAGTAATAATGTAAATGAGACGAGTGATGGTAATACTATGTTCAGAGAAACAAAAGCAATAATGCTTTAGCAATATTGTTGGAAGAAACGGTGTGACTTACATTTTGATAGGTCTAGAGTTGATGTCAGTTGTCAGTTAAGTTGATGTAGATCTCTTAGTTGCTGTTATATCCTATAGGACGATTTCTTATAATGTTGTATCCTATAAGATATGTTGTAGCCTGCGAACACACACAGTTAAATTCTTGGGAGTTCATTCCTTAGTTCCATTAGGATTTCACCCTGGATCCCAATATTATTCCATGTGTCCTTATCTAGGCACTTCTCGTCTCTCATCGTTGTACCACTCCCCCACAGTTTGTCATAGGTTAACTCCACAATTGTTTTGTTGTTGGTACTATGTAATAGGTTAATAAGAGAACTGTTACTACCAAATTTGGCAGCAATGCCCGGTTTGCACAAAACTTTTGCATGTCTGCACCAGTCCTCGTGGTTGTATCCTTTAATGTTTTTTGAGAGTTGTTTACATTGCAGGGCTGTTTGGGATGCCATGATTTGTGCTGCTGTTTCGTAGTCGTTGAAGTGTATTGCTTTCTGCTCTTGTATAAATTGTTCAGATGAGTGGTATTCTTTATTGTTTACTTCAAATCTTGCTGGATGAAAATTAGAGAAAGGGTTTAGTTCCCCAAAGAATCCAATGGTAGAGTCATTTGTTTTCGATGTTGCTGCGAAGCCATTTAGGTCTTCTGGAAGTTCATGGAGGGTGTTGACTGTGTATTTTTTTCCCTGTATGATGATTGCGTCACCTTCTATTTTGCTCTTCATTTTATAATGTGGAATACTCTTGGCCAATTTTAGAATTGGTCGGAGTAACTTTCTGGCCTTCTCTGTGTCCTCGGAGAATTCTCTGTCTACATATATTCCTTTTGGTAGGTGTGATTTGCTGCTAAATAAGGTGTCTACGTGAGTTTTTTTTCAAATTCCACAGCGATGGCTCTGTTTCTTCCACTTTTAAAGTTTCCAATCCTTTTACAGTTTCTGATGGGGATGCTTCTGGCGATTTTTAGTCTTTGTCTGCCGTCTTCCTCATCCACTGTCTTGGCTATAGCCCTATAAATCCTGTCCTTCCTACTGTCTTCCTTTTCCCAATTTTCTTCCTTAATTCCATGAAAAATCACACTTGTTTCTAGCATTTTGTTTTCAAGCTTGTTTATTCTTCGTTTCAGATCAATGTTTTCTTGTTTCATTTGATGGTATTTCATTTCTAGCGTGTCTTGCCTTTCTTCTACCCTACATATCTTTGTGGTGTTGTTCTCCTCTACATTTCTAGCATCTAGTAGAGTTCTTATGTCAGCTTTCAATGGGTTAATGACTTCATGTAATGTTGATTCGTTAGATGACTTAGTTAGATGAGCATTGAAACGTTTCGACGGCATTTTCTTCACTTTCAGCTCCCGAAAAGTGCTTTTATGCCGTCAATTACTCCCCCCTGCTATGCATGGTTCATAAAATCTTATTTCTAGTGTTGGTTAGTATAACATTAATAACTACACGAATCTACTTCCCAACATTAATTCTTTACTGTTAGTAAAACTTATACTACACACTTTCTACAACCGGGCATACCCCACATGCTTAAACGTGGGTGCTGACAGCTTTATCTGTCCTAATGGGATCCTTATCTCGAACACATTGGATTACCCCTGTTAACACCTTGTCAAGCCGTCAACACCTCTTTGTTCATGAGGCATTGTCCACAATGTTATCACAGATTGTTGCTTAAACAAAACCCATTATTTATTATATTT
>JBCAUG010022422.1:0-10636 GCA_038406175.1 Haplosyllis leylae
AAAATGTTGATCGTACTTGGCGACGGTGGGTTCACCGTGGTCCCACCGTGGCAGGACCGCGGTGAACCTACCGTCGCCAAGTACGATCAACGATCTACTCCAATGGTCTCTATTTGTCTTTGTGTAGGATAAGAGTGCAAAAAATAAGAGGTTTTTCGGGAAATTACAAAATCACCCCCCACAAAACCATCAGAAGAAACTAACACTAGACCCATTCACTTTTATATCGGACAGATTGAACAAAAAGCCAATTGATTTAAAAATTTACAAAATTTGCAATAGATCTTGCCGGACTGATAATTAAACTGACCTCTTCTAACTCATCTGCTCTTTCCTTCTTCTTGTTCCGGCATTTTTGTGCAGCCAATTTGTTTCTTTCTCGTCGTCGCACTTTTCGTTCGAGCATCTCTCCGGTTACCTGTAAACACACAGCGCAATGCATAGGTCAGACGACTGTACCGGTAACAGACAAAACCAGTTGTGGACAGTTCTGGATGAGATGTCTCAGTGTCATTGTCGACACATTATTCTGTAAGAGAATAGGTATGTGTTTAATAGACTCGGAAGCCTGCAAAAACATGCTATCTTATGCCTTTTGGGACAACTCAATGACGCTTACTTCTCATGCTTCACATTGTTCATGCTTCACCGACAGGCGCAAGGTCACACTGTGAAATTTTAAAAAGCATCGTTTCCTGGCAGAAATGAGTCATAATCATGCCAATCTACAAGCGTGTTACTCTTATTGTTATTTTACACATACAAACAGAATTTGGTTCACCTAACTACTGTACCTGGAGGTCTTACACAAGCCCAGGGATGACTCATCCACTTAAGGTACACAGTCAATTGTTGAACGTAGATTTAATTGTAAATAGAAAGTGCAGAGTAGTCGCATGCACCAAGTATTTTTTTACTGTGACAATACAAACAAACTATGATTTTCAGGGCTGAAAGACCAAGCACAGGGTCTGAGGCAGGAAAAAATTACTTGCTTATCAAAACGAAATACGTGGAATTTGATAATCTATCCTACTGAAAATATAATAAACAGCGCAGTACAACTGATTCGATCTTGATACATGTGTAAAAATGTCGTTATGTTCGTTGATGCGATAAGGTCACTGGTAGATAACAACAATGACTCATACCCATGTTTACTTGCAGTCAAGCTCTGCTAAACAAGTGACAAATGCGACTGATGTCTGGTTTATGTTACATGTTCCAATGAATGATTCAATTTCACAACATCTTTTCCTTATGGGCGGTTTAAAATACGAACAATTATCATACAGTATCAGGCCACCTGAACATTTCATTCTGGAAAAACATGTACATGTAATGATGTCACTACTTTGTCAAAGTCACATGCCTAAGAGTAACAGTCTGAAAAACTGCAAGCTGGCAGTCTGGTGCAATCCACAGATGAAGCAGTGAAGCTGCTTCGAACCTGCAAGGCTCATTGATTAACCTACATTTTTCTTTACTTCCTTGACTTGAAGGTGGCCTTTTTCTGCTAAATACAAATTGAATCAAGTTTTCTTTTTTCGATTTTTCAGACAATGATATTTGATTTTTTTACTACAATGGACGTGCTTAAAAATATTCAAATGAAAATTTTATCACACATTCTAAGAACTGTCAACAACGGTGACTGTCTCACTTTGCTTGCATGGTTACACAGCGAGGTGACCTTGATCATATTTTGAACTCTCTTGTAGACTAATGCATCCTAATTTTTTGGCACACAGCTGTACTGAACTGTACTGTACCAAAAAATTGCAACCGTATTTCATCCCCACCCCCGCCCCCCTTCCAACCACACCAATGCACAAGAAACTGTGCTTCACTCACTCCTCAAAAAACCGCCAGGTTCCGACAACAGATTCTTCTCACATGCAAACAGGTTAAATCAAAGCATTTTTTTCATCATGTATTGCCGACAAAGGTTAACTTTCTTAAAGTGTAAAGTCACTACTGTTTTGTGGACTTGGTTAGCTAGTACAAAAAATTATTGACATTGTATTGATAAAGTTATCGTCACTAACAAGATCTCAATTCCACCTGCATTAGTCATCACAGATAAGATACAACGTCAACGTTTAGTTAAAAGTGATCCACCAAGTAAAATCTATCAAGATTTCCCTGTGAACGTCTTATTACAAAGTGCGAACTTGCTGAGTAACAATGTCAATTGTGATTTAACTACACGTAGCCCAGTAAACCGATTGACCTCAAACACGATTGTATCTTCGACCGTCAAATCAGGAAGTAAATTAGAAATGATGATCATCATTTGTAATTGATATTTACCTCTTCAATATGTGCCATGTAATAATTCCTCAATATGACCTGGCCAAATAGTACGGTGACTTTATATTTTTATGTTTCAAATTTTTTCTGAACCAAATGCAATAAAACACATGTATCATGAATATTTACCTCTTCAATTGGTTGAGCTGGCCTCTTTCTTGTTTCTTCCAATTTTAATTCTTCTTTTCCTCCCTGGACACGTCTGTGCTGAATTATTGTCTTCAGTTCTTCTTTGAGGATGGGACCCAGAGAGTTCTGGCAGAACGCATCCTTTGCTGCCTTTTCAAGATCATCGTCTAAATCTTCACTGATGAGGGATGCCAGGTCATCACTCATTAAGCTCATTCCCTCAGTACGTGTGCTTTCATCTTCACCATTATTTTCTTCTTCCGGCTGTGCAAGTTCTATCTCAACTACCTGATCCTGACTGGAGTGAAGAGAGTCGTCAACTGTCTCTATCACAACTTCGTTTTGAGGAACTTCTTGGACTTCTACTTGTTCTTGGATGTAGACGACTTCTTGATCCAGAAATACCTGTTCTGTTGTTATTTGTTTTTCCTCCTCTGGAGGTGTAAGGGTATTTGGATCCACTAATGTAACCATATTCTCTTCTAGTGGCCTCGCATTTCCAGTACAAGCCCCAAAAAGAGGCAAGTCAGCCTGGAGGTCTGAAATGTCTATTGTGACCACGTAGGTTGCATCGTTCTGTATCATCTTCAGTGCTGCTTTCTCAGAATCTGAAAATATAATGATGAATAAACTGAGGAACAGTTGTTGTCCGTTGCAACCTGCATACCATAATAGGTAATGTTGGTTTGCACCACGCTTTGCACAAACTGTTGAGGCACTCTGTTGAAGTTCAGGACGATGATACCTTAAAAGGAAAGGGATGCCTCAGTACCTGCAGCCCTGGAAACCATTGAACATGACCATAAAAGGACAAAATCTAACCATCTTGTGGCATGGTTTGGTCTGATCTTCTTCAACTTCACCGGATCCCTTCAATGTCCCATTGTACATTGAACATTTTCGTGTGAGCCCCTCCTCAATTAACTAACTAAAACATCTTTTTATTTCATTTCATGTTTTTTGTTCGTTTTTGCTTTTTGGGGGTCATTTTAGGTAAAATAAAGTGTTGCCTGGATCCGCCTCTTACCTTTACATCGAGTAAATCTATTGTCATGTCCAAAGGGATGAAAATGAACTTGATGTGTGATTTATCTTGCTACTTGGATCTTTCAAATGCTAACAGCTGGTATTTTGTTTTTGGGGCAAGTTGAAAAGTAGCACACGTTAAAATGTGCATAGTCCAGGTATTTGCAGTCATCAGGTTTTGTTTTTTGTTTTTTTTGGTACCTTGCATCAAGCAAACGATTTCGGTCAATTTCTGATTCTATTGATTTTTACCTGCATGTTGCAATCTTGGATAAATTGTGTAGATCTCAGTAGCGAGTGAAATTTTACCCAATTTTCTTAGTGCATAAACTCATGTTATTACGTTCTTGGTCCAAGGTCAACCTACATCCATCTGTTTACAAACATTCAGAAATGCTACTATGATTATGTACCTACCGTTCAAAGTTTCCTTTACCAAGAAATAAGGAGGTCAGTACGCTCTTGGATCTCGCACGTTTGTATACCTGGAACACTTCCCACGTCAGGTAATGTACATTGAGTAATTTTTAACAAGGAATTAGGCAATTCAATTTCGTACACTTCAGATGTATGTTGCTTGGTCAACAGTCAAACCACTATTGCGAGCGGTAATGCAACTCTCCTTTTATATGTTGTATGACTCGACTTCTAAAAATAGATCGTCGTCAAAGCTGAGGCTCTAAATGGGTCAATTGCTCTTTGCAACATAAAATTTGAAGGTTTTTTACCATTAACTTTTAAAAATAACCCACAAGTTCCTCTTACCTGGGACCTGTCTCAACATGGTTAGGAAAGTAAATAGACACACGTGTTGTGACTTCTCCATTTTCCATCCCAGACAGGCGATTTTTACATCTATAGGTCCGTCAATTTTGTGTTCAGCATGAAACAATTGAATTTGGAATACAGATGAATAGTGATATTTCGTAGTTGTTCTGGATTTTTGATATTCTAGCTGTGTTTTGAATACATGATCACACTGACATGCGCATTGACCTGACAACGTGGAAGTGTTAGCCGTGGAAGTGAAGGATGAGTCACAATTCTGAAGTTCATGCAATGGCTCTATCTGACGACTAAAGTAGGCTACTGAAGGACCCGAATAATTTTTATTTCCATTAACGAGAGATGTCGTCGTTAACTGTAACGCAAAAATTAAAAAATTCCACGATATCTTTCTTGTTCGGTTATTTAAGGCAAGCAGTGGCGGATCTAAGGGGCGCATGCAATTTTTGGGGAAAATTTGGCAAAATAATAGGTTGGCGCCCCCACCTTGGGGTTGGCGCCCCCTGTCTGGGAAATCCTAGATCGCCACTGGTAAGAGTTTTTTAATTTGTTTCACATTTATTTTTTTTAAAAAACAAAAATAGAATTCAGTGAACGAACTCTGAACACTCTGATGTTAATGTTTTGATTTTTAATTCATTAGTGTTTTGATGTGCTCTCTCCCCTATTTTTCTTCAATAACTGCGTATCCCCTACAGTTTTTCCTTCGGAAGTAGTTTTGCTTTCTCTGGGATCAGCGGCTGAGGAAAGCAATGGTACCCATGCGACCGCTAAACTAATCCATGCGACCGCTCAGAATAGCAACATCAAACGAATTTTCATCTAATCCATGGGCCACACCCCCTGCTCCAGTGAAAAAAGTTACACCAGGGTTGCCACATTTGAGTCCATTCGAAATTCCCTGACATTTCCCTAACATAATAACAGTTTTCCCTGACAATTTCTTTTATTTTTCAATCTATGAAAAAAAAAACAACTTTTAACTGTTATTAATGGCAATTCCCCCACACACCCAGGATTTTTGCCTTTCTGGCAATTCCCCCACACACCCAGGATTTTTGAAAGGCAAAAAGTTTAACAGTAATAATCAGTAGACCTTTGAGTTTATATTTGCCAAGCAGACATTTACAGAAACACAACCCAGGTAGAGCCCTTATCATATGATGGAAATTTCAATCTATAAATAATGTCATGAACAAAATTCCCTGACATGACATCATAAAATTCCCTGACAATTCCCTGACATGGGTCAAATGGCCAAAATTCCCTGACTTTCCCTGACCTGGAGAAAATTTTGTTTTTCCCTGACACGTGGCAACCCTGTACACACCCACCTTAGTTTGTCACTGATGTCTTCAAAGCCTTCGCGATTGTTTCTTCCTTCAGGAATTTAAACGAACATTTTCTACATAGAGTTTAAAAAAAATTCAGTTTTCGGAAATGAACCTTTGAAAAAGACCTGTTTTTAAAATTTTGTCTTTTGGTCTGAATGTGTTTTTTGACTGTCAAGGAATTTCAAATAGATACTAACTTTAGAATGCGGGAATCAACCATCGCTTTAATCAATACTGAATATCATAAAGAAAGAAAAAAAACCACGTTATCCGTATCCATTTTCTTGATTTTATTTCAAACAGATTCCTTGTAAACTTGAAAATAATTTAGGTACAAAAATATAAAATAAATAACTCTGCATAAAGTACACAATTGTTAAGCATGATACATTGGAGAATTCATGGACAAATAAAGCTCAGTGTATGGAGTGAGATATGTGATTTATAAATTATTACGTTATTTAAACGTCAAGATATTCACAAATTACACTGTTCATAAACTACCCTCAATCACTGTTCATAAACTACCCTCAGTCAAACAGACTTAGTTAAAATTTAGACATCCATGCCAATTAAACATTTCTAATACTGACAGAAATTATACATAAGGAAAACAAGTGTATTTACAACAGAAATAATTTGTAAAATACCTGACCCCTATATTGCGAATAGCAGGCACTTAAAAGTGATCCAATGCTTTAATCAAGTCAAGCGTCAATACATTTATTAGCACCCACTATTCCAAGCCTGAAATAGGTTACCTCTAAATATTCTTTCAAACTAAATTTCTGGCGTGGCAACATTACTTGCTCCAATTTGAAAAAGAACTTGGGTATTTTTATTACTTGCTCCAATTTTAAAAAGAACTTGGGTATGTTTATAATAACTAAGTTAACGGTTTTCATGTAATAATTTGCCACCGATTATTGCCTTCGTGGCTTCTCAGAAATAACAATTTTAGTTATTTACACAAGCTCTGTGATTTGAATTTTACATAAGATAATGGAAGCATATGAGTGTACAATTCGTAGCAAAACTGTAAGGTGTTTTTCAAAAACGTCAGGCAATTTAAGTTACAAAACCCCTATCATAATTTAACCACAAATGGCTTCACTGTAATTCTACATAGGGGGCAGCTACGCTACATGCTAAGCATTTCTATGGCCAACAAAACATTAACAATAAATGAAAATTTCAATAATAAATAAGTCGTTAAAAAATTTACACCTGGTTTGATCAAGCAAATTTTAAATTGCATTTACAAAGCCATAAGAGTTGTCGGAGATGCCAGATTTTCACTGGGCGAACTGTCACTAGAATTGCGCTGGACTTGACTTGCACACGATGGCCCACTGGTGATTGGTGTTAGACCAGTGTGGCCATCAGTCATAATGTCCAGGCCCAAAGAAGTATTGAATACACCATTGGAAGGGGTAGATATGGCGATACCAGTGGCTTCAGTTACACTCGTCGATGCTATGGGTACAGTTCTTGTGGCCGTTATGGGTGCTGCTGTTGTGATGACTAGAGGAAGGGTGTTGGGCCGAGTGGTGACTGCTCCATCTACGGGCTCCGATTTGACAACAACTGTAGAACTCGCTCCGGCTTGATTTGGTATTTTTGCTGAACACATCGGTTTGTGTGCTTTCAGGAGAAATTCCAGTTGCTCTTTTTGTTGCTGAAGAGTTTGAATTTCATTCTCAAGACTTGCTTTCTCTTCTTCAAGATTTTCAGTTTCATTGATCAGACGATTTGTATGATCGACACGACGTTGTCTGCACTTCGCCGCCGCTACCTTGTTTCTTTCTCTGCGCACGGATCGTTTTGCCATTTCTTCAGGCGTCAACTGAAAATATAAGAGAACAAATACTTATTGTGCGAAAATATGACGCAGCAAAAAACCTATGACTCAGCTCGACTAATGTCTTTGCTGAGCATCTGAAATAGCTCTTTGATAAATCCACATCCTGATTCCCACCAGCACTAAAACATATTTGCAACCCGCAACGTAACCTTTGCATACTCAAATTGCATAAACAGGTCAACTCATATACATGGTTCAATATCCGGTCAGACATATTTCAAGGCATACTACAATACATCGGTATGCATACAAAGTAGTTGGGCACAGGAAGATCGCCCTTCCCATTGTGCTCTGTCACACAGTAGCCGACAAAAAGATTTCAAAATTAACTGGCAATAATTCGCAACAATCTAGAATTTTCTTCAAACTTTTGCCAAATCCTTGCGATATAACACCAGTGCAGACTTGGGCTCTTGCATTCGTGCTGGTTTATCTTTATCGTTTATTTCTGTTGGTTTCTGTGGGGGTAAGGGGGATTTCCCCATCTATTTCCCATGTGTTTCAGATATTAGCAACCAGACAAAGAGGTCTAACTTTACTGCGTGTGCCTTGGCTGCCTAAAATAGGCCAAGATTTCCTGACCACAAGTTCTTCTCAAATTTACAACAGCTATTTTTAATTCTTATCTACCCAAAAACATGTAGTATGTACATACGTACCAAATAATTACTTTAGAAAAACAAGATCTAAATAGAACTTACATTTTCGTTTCTCCTTGGACGAGGCCCTGTGTGCCTTCGGGGCCCAGGGGTGGAAGACGTTGAAGCTGGTGAACCGTGAGGAGTTATCTCTATCACACTTCCATCCGCACCTCTCATCCTTTTCCCGGTCGGTGCCATCCATTCAGGATCACTGTCTTCATACTCGTCTGAGTAGTACTCTGCTTTAATTCCCATGTTTGCGTTAGATGGATTGATGACAGGTGGAACGAATCCACTTTGACGACACAAGTCTTGCGCAGAGTATGATGCCGTGGATGTTGTTGAGGTAGGTGCCAAGGACGATAGCTCGATGAAGGATTGCTCGATGCTTGCCAGTGTTGTTGGGGTTAACGTCGGTGTTGTACCAGATGATACGTACGTCGGAATCGCTGGCGCTTCGGCAAACTGAAAATCACAAGAAGAGAATACTCGGTGAATATGACAATCCGGATACTGATTCCGACATGTAAATTATTCCTGGGGGGATCCCCACATGCCGAGTATTCACGCCATGCATAGCTGTGCATCCTGCAACCTAAATCAGAGTAATTGTCTTTCGCACGATTTGAAAAGTATCTGAAAGTATAATATTCCAATTAAATCCTGGTATCTTCATTATGTTTATTTTGTCTAAACATTCATAATGTGTAAATACACTTGTCAACTGTCAACATTTCCATACCTACCCAATTAGTGTCACTTCTTGTTGAAGGACGATATTGATAATACTGTCTATGAGTTTGATAATGAGGATCATTTTCTCTTGGATGATATGGCCAAGACATCCTCCTCTTCCTCCGATAGTTAAAGGTGGACTAGAAAACCCCAAAGTGTATTTACATATATTGTTGTGTGAACCTACATACAGAGCCCACGCAGTGAGGATCTTTCACTTAGGCCAATGACAACTGAACTAGGTAGGTATAAAGCCAGTTATCAATATCCTCCCAAGCTGAATTCCTGTAGCCCGCCAACCAGGGACCTTGTGGTTTCCCCAGTTAATTAAACCAGCCAGCGCGGAAACAAAACCGCGTAGATCTAGTTTTACGAAAGAAGCTTTGGTTTTACTTTTACAACGCAAAAAAAAATCCCAACATTCAGGTATGAGTAACTTTGCCATTAGGTCATCCTTTCAACATACATAATATATTGTGCTCATTTGGGACGGAACATGCTTTCTAAACCTAGGCCCTTTGCTGACCCTTTGTTACCCATGTTACCGCATAAATCTATGCAGCCATGATGCCGCAAACTAGGGCAGACGCCATGTCTTCTTTGTTTGAATTTGCGATGGAAGGCCCTTCGCTCTCGCCAAAAATTACCATGCCATTTCGCACGATTCTTCATTTGGGATGGCCAGCGAAACCTCCTAGTCATCGTGAACATGACTAATGCCTAACATTTATGGAAAGAAAGAGTATGGAAGAAAAATCTACTTACTGAAGGAGTTACAGCCTCACCATTCGAGAGGCGTGTGAGAATGTCCGCGACACAGTATCTGCTGGTGTCGCTCTGTGATGTTGCCGCGCCGCTAACTTCACCAGAATTGTTGTACATATCCAACTAACGATCTTGTATCATATAACCACAAATTGTTCCTTGAAAGATTATAAATACGAGGGAAACACCAGTATACTTGTGTTCCGGGTACAGAAGGCTTGCCTCTTCTCAATCTCGGCGATGAGTCAGTTTTGAGTCACACTTCTTGGGGAAGCCTTTATATCTTGGAGCTCCCTGTTGGGATCGCAATGATTGGTTAGCTGTGTGTCATTTGCTAAAAATAGACATGGTACAATGATACTTCAACCAACTGCAAGGGGAAATCTCTCTGACGAGCATTGACGTCATTTAAACTTTTTCTTCGAACCTTACCCCGTAACCGGGGGGGGGGGGGCTGTTTCAAACATGAGCTCGTACTAAAAATGCAAGGGAGTACATGCCCTGCAGAGGCGGATCCAGGGGTGGGCGCCAAGGACGCCTCCTCGGGGTCCAATTTTCTTTGATTTAAGCAGTTTTCGAGAAAAAATAGCCAAAATACTAGGTTGGCACCTCCACCTTTGGGATTGGCACCCCCCAGCCTGGCGAATCCTGGATCCGCCACGACACTGGCTCGCATTCCTTGCGCCCCCTAGATTCGCCACTGCTAACACCCGGTCATGTGTCTGTGTAATGTGGGCAATAATAGCACAGACGATACATTTGTCTGTGATAAGAGGTATTTTCAGGAATTATACCAGACCTATAATGTATTTCAAAATTTAAAATGTTCTCACTTTCAGCAAATGTCATGATAATAAACGAATATGTGAACAATTTCAGTAGCGGATCCAGGATTTGGTCAAGGGGGTTCAGAAATTTCTTCCGAGATTTTGCCGACGTCGCGCAGTGGAGTCGGGCGAGTGAAGTGAGCGTGTATTGGCTGGGGTCCAGGGCCCACCTTAGGGCCCTGGAAGCTCTTGCATTTTTAACTGTCAAATATGCAT
>JBCAUG010022433.1:0-10636 GCA_038406175.1 Haplosyllis leylae
CACTTTTGGCAGGCTGTACAGCTGGAAATGGTTGGGTACAATTTTGTGACTGTTGGCAGGGTATGGATAGAGGTATGGAAAAGCACTTTAGTGCTATTTGGCGGCAGGCGGAGAGATGGAAAATCGGGGTCGGCAGGATAAGGTTTAAAATTGTAAAAATGGAATTTGAAACCGATTAGTTATAGTTGTAGTTATAGTGAAAGTTGCGAACTCTAAACGGAAAAAAATAATCCACTTTACATTGTACTCAATAATTGACTGGAATGAAATTCTACAACCTAGTGTGACATTTTTGTCGTTTTCCTTTTCGTTTCCCGAGGAAACTGGTTCATATAATTAGAAATTTCGTTTTAATTCCCGAGGAAATGGTTCGTGTAATTAGAGTTCATAGGTCTCACTTCCTCGACAGTCAACTCATATTTCGTTCTGTGGCAATGATGGTTTAATTTTAGTAAAGTGTTAATCTGAAAATTTAAACATAAGAAAAGAAATTACAAAAGCCCAAAAGAATTAAAATGGACAGACAAAGGTCTTCTCTTTCATCCTTCAAAAACCGAATAAAAATTCATTTTCATGTGGTAATGTCTCATTTAAATAGGAAAATACAAGACCGTGGAAGTAAAGGTAAAAGAATCAAACATTTAATTAAATTAAAATTTCAAAGTGTATCTAGGAAATTGAATGAGAGATTGTTTTTGTCACTGGAGACAGGGTCATGACCTTTTAGTATTTATTGTCACGTAGACATATCTTGTGCGGATCACAACATAAATCTTTTGTTGACGTGTGTCTTGTATCCTGAAAGCAATGTTACTTTTTGTGTGCATTATTGAGTTTTAAACAGAAATCAATCTAAAGAATGTGAGTGCGCTATGGAATTCACATTGATTTAGATTTATTTTCATGTCCTCATGTAAGGCCTTTCGTGACATGTCAATGATTCAAAGTTTTCCTTGAAATGAATTTCGTTGAATTCAGTGAATGTTAACGAAATCCAACAAATGTACTGCCACAGGAAGTAGCGGTAGCCGCCACCCACCGAACCTGGCGTGTTTGGACACTGAGAAGCGTGTTTTTCGCCAATTCCCATGTTTTGCTTTAGTTTTATCAATCACGACTTTGCCTTTTAACGTGAATTATTAAACGTGAAATTGGAAACCGTGTCTTTTATAATTGGTGCAAAACACGATTTGTTCGTTTCTCAATAAATAGCAAAGTAACAGGAACATGTAGGGAGGGCATTGTGATCTCCGCATTGTAGTCTCTGAAAAAGATTCGCAACAGGATATTATTCAAAAATTTACTCTGGTTGGTGGGAATGAAAGAATGTTTTACATATGTTTACCAATCCCGAAATGACGATGTAAGATTTTGGTAGTTTTAGGCATGTACAAAAACAAACTGGAATTAATGATCAGGGTGATTGTACTTCTCAATAGACAATACTAACTTGAATTGTGCAGATGCAAAAGAAAGGGGAAAACAAATCTGGAAAAAAAGAAAATGTTTTTATTGGGGAGAGGACCCAAGACCTCATCTACTCTGATGCCTTCCTTCGGCTTCAAATGTAAATTCAGGCTTAAAATGTCAGTTTGATCCTGACGTGATAAGCCTCAAAATTTGAAGTGATTTTTCGAATTTCTATTGTGATCCCAATGTGAATTTTTTGATTCGTTGAAATTAGCCATAAGCTTAACGGAACATAATTTCAATGCAGCCTTCATCGTGATCAACGTTTTATTCATGACTGGCCCTACTCCTCGTTCCACCTGCCTAGAACCTTGATACGAACGTTACCTTATTTTATTGAATTACCGCGGGGTTTTTAAACAATACTCACATCTGACTTCAACCCATTTTGTGTCTCCCCAATCTTCTTTACACACATAACCGAGTTTTTTACAATTAGATCATATTTCACATTTTAAGACAGAATTTACATCAGACATGCTTTAATGATATTTTCAATTCTGAAATGGTACATGAAACAAACTTCAGTTAAAGGTCTGCCAAGTAGCACAGGCCTCTGTGGCCCCTTTGGATAACCATTCAACCTTAGATCCAATGATGGTCAATGTTGTGAGTTCAAATCCCACTGCAGGCAACTTTTTAATATTTTTTGAATTTCTTCATGCAAATTCAGGCTCAAAATGTAAATGTGATCTGATCATGAAAAACTCGAAGGTGCTGCTTCTTAGAAAGCTCGAGTTTCACCTAGCTGTTGAAACCATGTCAATGATTAAATTTACAATGTGGTATAGCTGAGAAATATTAGCTTTCGAATGACATTCTGCAGATTCATTTTGAAGCAAAGAATAAAATCAATTTATTAAATTAAGACATTTTATACCGTACCAAAAACTGTATTTCTATTCCAAATCATAACAAATGTTCTTGTGTTTCAATTTTTTAGTTTTGCTAATTTTCTGATTTTTATAGTAATTACTGGAGTAAAGAATTTTTCTTTGGTGGCTCGTGTGCAAAATAATAGCTATGCTAAACTAAAGGGTAAAACACTTCAAAATGTGCCTGAAGCTTTACAACCAAAGGGAACAAAGGGCAATCAATGATGGATTCCCAATGTTCTAAAGTTATCATGAACGAAATCTCACAATATGCCTGAAATATCAAATTCATTTTTATCACCCATGAATATGAGTTGTTATGGGTAACAATGAGCAAGAGTGTCACTAATGATGGATTTTCATCATTCAGAAATTATCATGCTACTTGGTGTATATCCTTAATACTTAGATCTCCCAAGTAACATAAGCCTCGACAGCTCAGAAAGGAAAGCATTAGATCCAAATGGATGAGGTTCCAGGTTCAATGCTCACTGGGGTAACATTTTATTGCTGGATTTTTTGTATTCACTTTGTAAAGTCTGGGATGCAAATATTACCATTGTTGTCAATTTCGGTTATTTTGTGAAAACCCCGAATGCGAGTCACCAAGAACAAATTTGAAAAAGTAAGTCTTCTATCTCTGCAAATGCTTTTCTAATTAAATTAAGTCCTATAATTGTTATCACAGCTATCAAAGAAATAGGCATTGTTGGTGTGAAAGCAAAAATTAATGTAATAATTAATTTTTGAGTTCTATCTTCATTTTAATTAAATTTAACCAAAGGCGTTGTTGTTAAATTCAGGACAAAAGGGTGAAAAATGTGTACTTGGAAACATTTTCTGATTAAATAAAGTCCAATATAAATTGCGTGACAATATAGCTCATCTGGATTGGCTTTTCCAAACTAATAAAACAGGAGAAACGAAGTCGGTTGCTTTGTCTTCAAATATTTTCAACCAAAGCCAAACATTTTGAATAAATTTTGATTTGGAAAAATGTTTATTTTGACACCTGACTCATGTTTACCAAAATGAAAAAAAAAATTACGTTGGACATGCTGTCCCGTGATGACGTCATCACGTCCCTGATGAGCCAAACGCCTCCAAAAAACTCGTATTACCCGTTTTATGACTAAGTTGACTCTGATAAACCAGCATTAAGTTTAGATATATACATGAAAGAGATTTGCTGTAATTGTTCAAGCTAACAGGCCTATCAGGAATACTCCATGTTGTTCACATTAAGGTATATTATAAATTTTTTGACCACATGGAATCAAACGTGACGTTTTTAAGTAAGAAAAGAAAAAACAGCATGTCATTAGATTCGACGCTGTCCAGGGTATGATTTGTTTGGATCTTCGGAAATTAAACGTACTGTTTCTATGCATTTGGGACGGGGTAGAGAAATATCAATGAAAATTTCGCTTCGTTTTAGTCTTTGCACAGTGTGAATTTACCATAAAATGATTTTCTTTCTAATTAGATTAATACGATAAGAGCTCGGGATACATGATGAACACGCTAATTAAATTCAATTAAAAATCTTTTAATTCTATGAAGGTCTATGAATTGTTGAAAGATTAGAGTTTTCCCTTGACTTAACAAACTTATCAAAATGCGCAAAAGTAACTAACATTTGGTAGAAATTGAGCCCCCGCCCCCCCCAAAAAAAACAATTTGATGGTACACCAATGGAATATTTCGCAAACTCTCCACACTACACGAATGCCAACATTGCCAATTTCGTCTTAGCTTTGTCATTAAAATCAACTAGTCCAATAATGTTTGTACTTTTGCAATATTATCCTCATATACCCCTTGATTTCCAATTTCACAGTACCTAAATTCAGCTTATACAAATAAAGAAGAAAATTGCAAATATAAGGAATACAATACAAAGGGATTCGAATTGGACTGCAGAGCTTTCTCTACTAGTTGTGCCTCAACCTATCTGCAGTTCCATCAATTGTCGCTCATCACTGACTTTGTCAAATGGGACTAATTTCACAGAAGAAGGCTGAATTAAGGGAGGCTTTGTTCTTAACGACCTTTCACGCCGTGCGAAAGGACGAACATCTAAGACAGTTTTCGCCTTCTCTTTCGCTTATTGTTTTTTTTATTTATTCGCTTTCCTTGCTGCTTTCACTTGGTCGGACCAAGACATTGACGAGTGAAATAGTTTTTCCCTGATACTATGGAACAGATTTGTGGGTGTCATCCTTTTACGTCTTCAAGACGTAAAAGGTAAAGATCCGAGCTGTATATGCAAGACAATTTTACTTTTTCCAGATACTTCAGAACGACATGCAATTTGTTATGTACTATCGTCTGAAGTTATATGATATAATTCTCAAGTCGTTGCCCGCCAAAATGTAACCAATCACATCTATCCTTACTGATTTCACACTAGGTTTATGAAAAGATTTTTGTTTCAGCCTTTTTCGCCTTTTAACTTAAAATAAATGATAAGGGTAACCTCTTTCGATCCAGAAATTCAACGTTTAATTCATAATGTGATTACATTAATTGCTCTTCAACAATTCGTAATAAATAGTTCAAATTAATCTAGTGATCTAATGACTTACTGACAGCGTTAACTTGACATTTGGTTATCAGTCTGAATTTTTGAGAGCTTTGTTTATTCTAGAAATGATCCAAGGCTAAATAAGTAAAGTGGTACATCAAGCAAAGCTTGGTTTAGAAATCTCCCGTGTCTGGGTATCACAATTAGGTTAGCATAAAAGTAGATCACAAGAGGTCTTTAGTTCTATTAATATTTGGCAACTTTGTAGAATTTAAGGAAACTTCGAATATCGTCGAATGTCGTGTTTTCTGAGCATGTCATGATAGCAGTACAAATTTAGCTGTTAACACCTACTGTTGCCTAGTAACTGGATACTTAACTGTGTTACTTTATCCTGCCAACGTTTTGAATTAAAACAAAGCTAATTTTTGTGGCATGATAGTTGAACATTGTTCACTGTTGAAAATTCACGGTTTGCAAATACATGAAATGTATTCATCAAAGACGTGTACTTGGTGGATAATTAATTCAAGATTACGATACTTATTCGTATAACCCTCATTTTAAGACTTGATAGTTCAATTTATTGTCAAGGTGCCTACTACATTGGGGCGTTTTCCTAAATAGAGCAAAACTTTCACTGAATTCAGTGAATTCAGAGAATCTGGGAAATCACTGAAGCATGAATTAGGATCACTTGGACTGTCTTCTCTGGTAGCTGTGTCTCTGTGGTACAGTGGTAGAGTCTCTGTCTCTCACACAGGAGACAGTGGGTTCGAGTACAGCAATATTTTTAAAAAATTATTATTTTTGTCACTGAATTCAGCGAAAACATTTAGGGAAAACTCAATTGATAATGCGTGTTTGTTCTGCGAGGATTTTTGACGTTTTCAGTTTATGAATAACGAGCGTATTCCAGTTTGGTAATATACTCTCTAATGCATCATAACAGGGATTAAATATGATTTAACGTCCAGGGTTTTTATCATTTGACTCACACATACAAGTATTATTAACCTGTGACTCTTTCTAGTTACAATAGTTTGAACAGTATCGACTTCCGAATTTGGAAAAACTCGAATGCGCCGCCATTCCCAGTGTTCACTAGTCTGTGATAATTGACACAGAGATTCTTCCAATATGAAACAGACATAATCTTCCCACCTTAGTCTATCAGGAATAAAAATAAACAGACCTGTGGCACAAGGTCTAAGGAGAACCAAGCTCCATGAAATGCTTTGACTCTTTTTTTTGTCTTATTGTAGTTTTTCGCGATAGGTGATTTGGCAGACTCTGCCAGATCTGGCAGACATAAAATAAAATTTTTCAGAATATTACAAATATAAAAGTTGCAACTTATGAGCTATAAAGTTGACTGACCTCTGCTAAAATTGATACAAATTACTAGATTTTTGGAGTCTATGAAAACAAAGAGTTAAAGCTAAGATTTGGATCTGCCAGATCTGGTAGAATCTGCCAGATAGCTTATCGTGAAGAACTCAATTATATTTGAAGTGACGTTAGTTGAAACGATAATTGATGTTGAGTTTCAAGACCTCGGATGCCTCTTACTCTGCTACAGTGAACTTTAACAATTAAACTTTCGTTCTTAAAACATCCTTATACTCAGAAGTAAAAAACAATTTTCCCACGGCCCTCCTTTCACTTTGACGCACCTTCACTGTGATCTATTTACAAAACTTTAAAAGTATTGGGGGCGAAGTTGGATTTTATCGATGTTAGTTGGTTCTGGGTGATAATTCATAGTTAAATCAGTTTCACTTTTAGTTCGTCATACACGATTTTACTGCCTTGAGTGTTCAGAAAACTATCTAAATAAGGTTAATACGGTTTGTCACCCAAACCTTGTCGTCTTTCCTTTCCAAACTCACTAGATGATTTCAAAAACATCAAACTCTGAATTCATTGCAGAAAATAAGGTACACTAGAAAGTCCTCCTGCGTGAAAACGCAAGAGGATACCGCCCGTATCCCGTGTCCGTAACTTTTCCTGGCAGGGGTAGGGGTGGAGGTGGGTACCCTGTCCTGGTCCTGGCTCGGGAGTGCCCCCGCTTCACCTCCCCCTGTGGACTGACACACAAACTGAAAATATAACCTCCCGTCATACTTCATTTCTGCATGTTTTGACGTCTTGACCACAAAAATCACCATATATTGTCAAATTTTACAGACTGACTGTGGAGGAGGAATTAACAGTAAACACAAAATTTAAGAAAATTAAACACGATTTATTAATTAACTGGCGTGAACATTCCGTTTATTGATTAATGTTCGATTTTAATTTTTCATTGACTAGAATTGCAATATGGCTAAGAACTTATGTTTTGGGCTTTCTGTTACAAGCAGAAGCAAAAATGTTTCAATGCAATCACACAATTCTCTGCATCTCGTAACGCTCAGTTTAAGATTGAGTTTTCAGTTTGACTTTGAGTTTCCGTTTGTTTACAAATAAAGCGAAACACAGTGAGTTTGTACACAAACTGTGTTTTCTTTCAGTTAATACAGTTTGTTTACACTAAATGTGTTTTTTTAAACACAGTTTGTACACAAACTGTGTTTTTCTCCGGTCAAGACAGTTTTTTTACAAACTGTGTTTTACACAAACTGTGTTTAAAAAAACACAGTGTAAACAAACTGCGTTTTTTTCCAGTTAATACAGTTCGTTTACACTGTTTTTTCGTCGAAACTCAAACTCAAACTCGCAGGCATGAATCACACAATTTTTGTTCTTCGACAAAATGGAACTGAAAGTATTTTCACATAGTTTTTCACCCATTTCAATTAATATCGATAAAGTTTGCGACTGACGTAGCAAACCACTGAACTCTTCAAGTAGGAAATTATTTTTTCATAAATCAAAATTATAGTGTAATTTTTTTTCAAATTTGCTTTGAAAAGCAACTAGTTAAGTTTCCCGAATCAAGAGTCCATCGTGCATCTCACAGATAACGAAGCATGCACCTGGCTTTGAAACACAAAGCAGACATCATTAAAGTCCAAAAGAGAATTATCAGTGGTCCCAAAAAGAACTTTTACCCCCTTTTCTTGAAGATTCTCAAAAACAATTCTTGTTTGAGAAGATCACTCTTGATGCCTTTCAAATCCCCGTTATTATTCAGCATTGGCACGAGGTTAATAATCTAGATCAAAAACATCGTTCCGTGTGAAAATAAATAGCAGTTTACTATGTAAGTATAGTCGTATTCGAGACGGAATTATCCTAGTTGAAGTCAAGGTCATTTGAAGGTCACAAGTACAAAGCTGCTTTGATCGCCTCTAATGCTGCCAGCGTGTTCTCAGGATTAGCCGCGCAGTACGCGCTGTTCATCTCTATTGTCTTGCTTTTGTCATAGACTTTAAATTTGTTGACTTCAGTGTTCAAGTACCTTTTATCCAGGAAATCACATATTTGCGGGAAAGAATGCACCTTCATGATGTTGTAAAATTGAGCAATGTCTACCCTTGCCAGGGCACAAAATACAGCATCAACACTGAATTCCTCGTGGAATTTAGTCCTTGGAAACGTCAGTGGTTTAATGTTTTTGTGCAGCCAAAATATCTGGGTCTTATTCCTTCTAAGTATGTCGTACATGGGTTTGCAATACTCTCTCGTTTGTTTTATGTAATCCTTGTAAAGTGTTAATTCCTCTTGGAAGCTTTCGCCCTCGTTTTGTATTTGTTTCCATAGAGACTGGTTGAAGTGCTCATACAGGAGGTAATCCACGTTACTCCAGTTTCGGTGGAGCTGCTGTAGTTCGGGTCGGAGACCAGCCTGACGTTTCTTGTAGTTTCTGTAATAAGGGAAAAGAATCAGATATTTAAGATGAATAAATGGAACAGATTGTACTGCAGCAGAGGCCATAGAAAAAACGACGAGTTCAGCTTCCCAATCGTCTATTGTTAATTCGCCAGTTACTGCAAAATCGTCCCTTGCATCAACAAATTAGAGAGTCAGTCTATTCGTCAACATCAAAGTCAAGCTGAGACCTTTGGTTTCTGGGTATAAACACTTGAAGTTACCTTTCAGGTGTTACCAGTGTTTATTCATTGAAAAATGTCCGATGAAATGTAGTTTAGTAAGTGAATCATACGTCTCATCTTATTTTGCTACAACTCAGAATTAGAGAAGCGTCGGATTGTCTTACCTGAGGTTGATAGATATGTAGAGTATGTCAGACATGTCCCAGCACATCTTCCTTCTTAACAGTATATTGGACTCGTCGGAATATTCCGTAAGCATCACCAAACCGAACTCTCTGTCAACCTCTGAACAATGCAATTTTTGTAATTTTAAATATCTTTGGGATGAAAATTGTATTCTTAGAATTCTGTTGAATACAAAAGCTTTGGATTTTAAACTCACTCTTGATGAATTCCTCAACTTCAGCTTTGTTGTCCTTGTGACTTCTGTTGAAACCCAAAATGTCCGCGTTTCTTAAATAAGAAAATAGTTTTATCGATAATTTGGCGTTTTATTCACATTGATTGATTGAATTTATTTTTCAATAATTATTCGATAGTAGAATATTACATTCTGATCAATTGTGTTCTACATGGAAGTATCTCGTTAGAATCTAGTGAACTAGACTGTTCCTGGGGCAGAAAGCTATAGTTTTAAGTTGATTGAGTATTTTCTTTGAGCGAAAATTATTTTACATAAACACATCCAAAAGTGCAACAAAAGCTATGAGTATTTACAATGAGAATGATGACTGTTCACTCATTAATAATGTTTTTTTCACTTTCTCACTAAATCTTTTCAAACTTTAACAACTTTTACTTCCATTGTTAATTTATTTATTTACTGAAACACGCAAAATCACGCATTTGCTCCTAATGGTCTGTTTATACTTAACGTCTGCATTTGCGTCAACGTCAACGTCAACATTGCGTTAATGGTGACGCAGATGTTGATGCAGAGAATGGGTTTGAATCGCTGGCGCTGACGCAAATGCAGACGCTAAGTCTAAACAGAGCTTTACTGTACCTGTTGTCCACCCTGTAAGCTAATCTTGGCTCAGGATACTTGTCCTTGTTTAGGATGTATTCCTCAACTGGATCTCCATTGTCTATTATGTCTTGATTCATATCTGAGAGTAATGAAAATATTCAGTTTGGTTGGGCAATGAATAGAACAAAAAATTACTTAATAGGAGCGGATCCAGGGAACCAGGGAGCCGGGCTATCTATAAATGAGTCACGAAAAGGATGACACCTGAGGGTAGCCTCTTAGATTTCATATCTGTTGGCCAACAAATGTTTGAATCCGTTACTGTTTAGAATACGGTATGCCATCACACACTTGACTACCTTGGTTCCTCTGCCTCCATATTTCCGTCATTTAGCTGACACAAACTTCTTCCGATATTTTGTAGTTAAAATCACAGAGGAGTATAATACAGCTTCGCAGGGAAATGGAAATCGTCTTTACACCGCCATTTCACAATTAATTATTTACATCCCATTTCCATTGTACGGCTCACCTAGTTTGTGTGAGAGATCGAAGTAACTGAACATGGACCGAAGCTGGTCAGGCGGAGAGCGCAATGTGGTTGTGTACAACGGCTCGCCTTCCATAACATTGTTGAGTTCTGTAAGAAAAGATGAAATAATAATAAATAATTATAATAAACAATCCAGCCGGGGGGGTACTCAGTCCAGCTGGGGGGGTACTCAGTCCAGCCGGGGGGGAGGGTACTCAGTCCAGCAAGGGGGGGTCCAGCCAGGAGGGGTCAGGAAAGGTA
>JBCAUG010022444.1:0-10634 GCA_038406175.1 Haplosyllis leylae
AAACTCGGTTTTAGGCAACCCAAATGCCTTTGTTATTCTTATGGTTATAGAGACAATAACCCGAGGATAAAACACTTTTCACACACTATTCACAGGTGTCCCATGCTATGCGAACAATCTTCACCTCTACCCCTCGGTCCTGTGGATGATTACAGGAAGCACCCTAGATACAAGAAACAAGAGCAGTTGTTAGGTAAGAACAAATAATTATGGTTTATGGCCATATTCGGTGACAATTGCCAGCAATGATAAATGGTTAAAATAAAAGATTTATCATTAAAATTATCTCAAATGAAACCAAAATATTGATAATGATCATTTTGGTTTTTTCACGTTTTTTATGATCTTTGTATTTTTTACTGATTATTTCTTATCACGAAAAATAGAAATCAATGACCTCACCTCAACAACTTAAGCACTAAACTTTAACGCACTAGTGCCATTCAGATTCAGTTTTTTCATAATGTCTTCATCTAATGCGATGCCTAATTATACGTATCAAGCATAGAACACGGCGACATTACCATGAAAATGGAATTGACTATAGTGACATGCACACCAGACACCAGATTTCATTGTTACTTCACCATAAAAATGTAGGATGTCAGAGTGGACTTACCGTAAAACTGTACAATTCATAGTCATAGGTTTATAGGATACCAACCTGTTGAAAAACTTCAAATGTACTTATCATTGTGACAGTAACTTAGCTTTAATTATGTACAGTTAAATTTATTCTATTATATACATGAATTTTGAAAAAAAAACTCGGCTACCTGCAAATGAAAATCAACAATAAACTTTCTAGTTTCCAAATGTCACTATCTCGGTGACTATTTTAAAATAATAATCATAAATAAAGCAATTTCAATTGTAAATCTACAGACTTTTTCAAGAGTATGAACCCTGGCATGGCCGCAGCTCATCCATTCGAAGCAAACAAGCCTGATGAATGTCTCATAATGTTCTTGAAGTAAGTAAATTTTCAAGTGTATGAAGCTGTTTTAATTAAACGTGAATGCAGGAGGCATTGGGTTGTTTTGTTCAAAAACCAGCTGAAATGTTCGGTCGTCGGTTCTTTCTGTGTCCTTCAGAAGACAAATTTATTTTTGAGAGAAATGTTTGCCTTATTTCTGTGCACTTCAAAAATATTTTTTAAAAAAGTATTTGATAGTCAACCCCAGTAAAATTTCAGTCAGAAACTTCGAGTTAAGGTGTGCCAATCACATTCTTACTTTCATGATTTTAACATTTTCTTCTTTCAGATCATTTTATCACAGATTTTTCAACCTAAATTCGGAAAAACGCTTACAGTTATCCATGAACGACAGAGATTTGATTAAGAACATGTACAAATATTACAAACTGCAAGTTCAAATTTTGTCGTGGGGCTACGGTAGGTAAAACAACTCTGTAACAAGACAGCCTCCCATCAACGAGGTAACACCGACCACGGTCCCCGTCCCCAGCTTTGCTGATCATGCTGGACCAGACCTAGCTGGTTGGGTGCAGGGGGTCTGTTGGTGCCTACCTCCCCTGCCCCTGAACAGAATGACAGAAGCCTGTGAAAACATTACTTTCCATCGTACAGTACTACGTATGTGGTCGGTAAAATGTTAACGTAATGTCAAATGATGCGTATGGCCAACCGCATGAATCAGGGGAACATCCCATCTCCACATTCCGATTTTTAGGTTTTCAGTCCAGAATATTCATGGGATGTGTTTTCATTGACCAAATTCGTCTTATAATTTCATGGGTTTTCGGGAAAATTTGGCCCCTCGCCTCGAGAACTCGGACCTCCAACAGGTTTCCATGCCAATGGGTTTTTTTTTGTAAATATTCTAATTTACTATGGTTGTTAAATTAGATATGGAATCCAAACGATACTTTTCGAAGGCGCCGATACACCAGTCTTACTTGGATATTTTGGTCGACGTTTTTCCTGACGCTACCCTGATATACACGTATCGCCCTCTCACGGAAATTTTGACGTCCGCTTTATCAATGTACAGATACGGAATAGAACCATTTGGAATGAGTGGGGAATCGAAAGAATGGAGAGACAGGTAACTGAGGTCATTTGGTTCCAATATTCCACCGGAGAATTCAGAAACTTATGCTGCGAATTAGTTTAATATGTTCGGTTAGCCTTCTTAAAGGCTAATTGCCTTTGTCATAAAAGTGCCCATCAAAGCCATGAATTGACAAAGCCAGCTTTCTTCGTGTACTGACTGTACCGCATACTTACAATTTGTTGCTTTTGTGCACTAGTACAAATTCGCAAGGTACAGACCAATAGCAATATACATATTTTTTAACTGTATTCATTTTGTGACGTGGAACTTGCTAAATTCTGGACAAGTTGAAGACATTAGTTTTGTTCACCAAAAGTGAAACCCATATCATTTCTTTCGATTTAATCAGCAAACTGAAACGCTGAACAGCAAATTTTATTCAATAACCCAGGATGATCTTAGTGCGAATAGATGCCATTGGCACATTTGGCAGACAACAAGTAGAGAATGTATTTAATTGGTCAACATTTATTTAGGTAATAAAATTAGCAGTTGACAGATATGTCAATTATGTGTTGTTGGTTGTTAACGAAAATGTCGATTGTCAAATAAAAAAATTGAACATCTAAGGACAAATGATAATGAAAAGAGGACGCATTTTTCTTTACCCTAGATTTAACAGGAGTAATAAGGAAGCTCTGACCCGAGGAGCCAAATTTTTAGAGGAAATTGAACGAAGTAGAAAGGATGTCAAGATCTATTATTTGAAATACAACGACTTTATTTCTGGTAGGAATCTTCCAACATAAGAATTACATTTAAATTCAACAGCTCCACATTAGGCAGAAATTGTATCTTAACTTCTTCGTGAATGTATATTTTTTCTAGATCCGATGGGTGAAGTTCGGAAGTTGTATAATTTTCTGGGAATGAATCGGACGCCACAAGCTGAGACAGCTATGATCAATTATCTCAACAACGATCCTAAGAAAATAGTCTACGGAAAACACGTCTATAAGAAGGGATCTCATTTCTCTAGGGAATTTATAGAGACAGAATTCAAAGAATATATAGACCTCATGGCTAAACGATTTAAACGAGAAGACATTGTGTAAAGCTGCACAGTTTGATCCCTGTTAAACCTAACTTTATGTTTTCCTGGAATACTGTCATTGCAGGTTCTGTTACTTTCAATGTACCACACTAGCTGGATCAAAAAAATAAACTGATGACTATCAATTTACTTTATATTTTATGTACTGTATGATACTACAACCAAGATAAGTTTTCGAAAGGTTTTCGAAAAGTTTCATTCATGACAGTGTAGGAATTGGCAATTGGATCCACGTCTCCCATCTGAGGCGCCAATTTCCAATGTCCTTCCAGCACTAGTCTGTCACATTTATCGGTCATTATCTATGCCCTTTATATTTGCATAAATTCAAAACATTACAATTTATCTGTTAGATGTTTATCGTGAAAAACTAGATTAAACAAGAAAGTCCTCCCGCGTGAACGCAAGAGGAATACCGCCCGCGGCGTAGCTGACCTATCGGGGGGGGCGGTACCCTAGTCCTGGTCGGGGGGGAGGGTACCCGGGTTACCCCTTGTGGACGGACACACACCTGTGAAAACATAACCTTCCCGTCGTACTACGTACAGGGGCGGTAACAATTTGAACACACCAATCGATTTTCCGACAAGAACAAATGCTAGAAACCACTGGGGAAAAGCATCTTATTTACATGACAAATTGAGCAAAACAATTTAAAACAAGAAAGTCCTCCCGCGTGAACGCAAAAGACATCCCTCCCGCGCCACACAACTGTCCTGCCGTAATCCTAGTGGGGGGGGGGGTGGTGGGGAGGAATGGGGGTAGGGACAGGGGGTACCCCAGTACAGCCGAGGGGATGGGGACAGTGGGGGAGTGGGGGTACCCCAGTCCCAGTTGGGGGTGGGGAGGAGGTACTCCAGTACTGGCCAGGGAGAGGGGTTAGGAGGGACCCTCTCCCAGCCTGGGGGTGGGGAAGGGGTAGGGAGAGGGGTGTCCCCCCCACTGTGGACGGACAAACAAAGAAAAATCATTAGCTTTCCTCGTACTACGTACGCGGGCGGTAAATATGTTGCAGTTACAGTTGTGACACTTGTTTGTTGAGAATCAATAAATGTCAAGAAAACGGGGACAACAAATGTTGAAGAAATGTCAGATTAATTCTACCTGCAATATTTCTATATTTTTATCCAAAAGTCCCTAATTATTTGCTTCGTAACTGATCCTTCATTGTCAAGGTACTGACGTAAGACAGTTGGAAGGTGAGATTTAAGAAAATTCGAAGGATTTTCAACGTAAAGTTGCAAAATAATTTTTTTTAAAGTCATAAAATATCATGGCAACCGCCACAATTTTTAACTTCGGGAGGGCTCATTGTCTTGTTATCGCCCAGCTCAGGTGTAATATTGTGTAGCTTGAACCAGTAGCAGATCCAGGATTTCGTCGACCCCAGAAAAATTTCCCGAGATTTCATCGGCGTAGCGAAGTCAGTCAATACTGGCTGAGGTCTAGGGCCTGCCTTAGCGCCGCGGAAGTTCTTGCACTTTTAACTGTCAAATATACATTTCCAACTTTTTTCCTGTTTCTTTTCCTTTAAATTGTTCAACCTGTGTTTGCACATTACAAAGACTCTGGTATTTTTGCAAATAGCCAGCTAGCTCAAAGAGGAGAGCATCAGACTTGAATGGCAGATGTCCGGGTTGAAGACTCACTGGTGTCGTGGGGGTCAATGACAAGATGACACGGTTGTGGTAGGCGTGAATGTTGGTTTATTGCAGGGGATCAAGTTGTACATAGCTCGGGTAGATTTACTGAAGTGCCCGCTGGTCGGCTGGGGCATGGTATATATACAAGGTCACGCAGTGACCTTCACCTTGGTCGGTAGGGACTCCGACAACTGGGGTAACATTTTGTTGCTGGATTTTGTTGATTTCACATGATAAAGCATCTGATACCAGTGTTGCCATTATTGCCAATTTCGATTATTTTGTGGCCCTGATATGATATTCTGAATTCCGCGCTCCTATCTGCAATCCATATGTCATCACAGATTGGATTGATTTGATAAATGAGCACGAGACAGCAGCAATTAAAGCCAAAACAATACCACGTGGAGTAAGCGGAACGGAATCTAGGACATGTAAACAAAACCTGAAGTACGAACATATCATTAGCTGGTAATTATATACGCAGACTAAACCACATTCGTCTCCTTTTTACACTGTTGAACTTGTATTGCAATGTATTACATTATATCTTTGCTGCACGACAAATCTCGGACGTCTGGACCTGTTCCAAAAGCACCCAGGCATGTATTGATTTATCACGTTAACCGGCTCACCTGTAACACTTCCTCCATGGAAGGTACATTTAACTTTTTTATGCGATTATTTTACGATGTAGGCATAGTTCATGGACAAAATAGGGCATTACACCCGAGTTCATCCCAATAGGACTGAACACATGCATGTTAGTTTCTTTTCGAAATAAAAATAAAAAAGATGTCCATGTTGGGACTGTTACTGAGAGCTCTTCAAGGCTTCATCAACATTGTGGATAGGGTTCTTCAGGTGTTTGGTTTAAAGCTATGTCCCTTCACGAGAGAAAATGTACTGAAAGGTTGGTATCATTTGCTACAAAAAATTACAGTGGGAAATTAATTGCGGAGAGACGAAGGAACATGAAATCCGCGAAACCATGGCAACCAAAATTATGTTTGGTCTATTTCTCAAGGAGAATTGGTTCTTGACATTATTTCCTCCCTTGATCAGTTGGTTAATTATGCAGTTTATTTGTGTTCTTGTCTAGCTTGAGGTTGAGGTTGAGATATAGACGAAAATAACATAATCGACAGTTAAATCGAGTATGTTTAAAAATATTAATTTTTCCTAACATACTCGATTTAACTGTCGAGTATGTTTGGTATCCTGCAGTACCAAAGCATAAAACATAATTGACAGTGAAATCGAGTATGTTACGAAAAATGAATATTTTTAAAGATACTCAATTTCACTGTTGATTATGTTTTTGGGTGCGTCGTATCTCAACCTCAACCTCTGCTACAAAAGGATCCACGTATATTATATTATTAATTATCAAGAGGGAATAATCATGATGCTATGTTTAAGGGTTACCTTCCGAAGCAATTGAGGATATGAAGAAACCAGATATTAAGGCCTTTGCAGATGCCATATTTCAGGTAATTTAAAATAGAAAAAGGGAAGGTATCTCAATTGAAACAAGAGCTGTCAAAATAAAGAAGGTAATACTATAATTTAAGATCATTACCAGCAATTGACGAATAAACTTTTTATTTCATGCATTGCAGCCACTTAGTGATGAATATAAAAACAACCCCCGCTTCTTCATTCGATGCGAAATTTGCTGGAGGGGCATGGTGCAGGGGGTCTCCTTCCTTGCTGGCCCTTCTTGACTAGGCCTTCCTGGCTAGTCTTTCCTGAGTGGGGGATCAGGGCTGGGGGATCAGGGTTGGGGTGGTGGAGGCTGGGCCGTCTCCGATCAAAGGATAGCTCCTCAGTGCATCACGTGATAGCAACCTCCCCCAACCCCTTACCTTCCCTGATAATACGTACGGGGGCGGTAAAAATACAATAGTAAAGTGTCCACGTTCAGGATTGCACAACCGACTTTTTGTTCATTTCCAGTAATGACATAATGTATTCTTTGTAACACCGTTCAAGCGTTAGCATCGTCACAAAAAGTTAGTCTTGGTTTTAGGATGGAAGTTTTGCAGATGTGCTGAACCTCGGATTCAGAATATTCTACATTAGTATGATGAAAGACCAAATACGAAGTAGACTTGTCATAAAGGAATCAATTGAGAAAATACCGCAAATATTACAGGTGAATAAACCAAGTTCCGAGAGAGATAGAGGGAAAATGGGAACAAAACGGATACGGGTCGACAGAAAAAGACAATTAATTAGCTCTCGAATGAAAATTCGAGAGATTAAGTGGTCCTCTTGATGAAATAGTGCTCGTTTCTGTACATAAATTTAGCGTCATAATGTCTTTGTAATCTGGCATTGTGATGTCATTCGAGAGGTTGGAAACCATTGCCATCCATGGTTGCTTTATTAACCTATCATTTACTAATTACATATACTAATTGCAACAAAACCTCCACCTCATCACCCATGAAATGTACTCAAAAAAGGCTACATAAGGGGGTTAATATTGCAACTGCTAATATAGACTATCTGTTAGGAGACAGTTAAGGTAGCGCTTCATAAAATGACCAAGGTTTGTTTATTAAACTTTATATTTCTTCATAGGTTCCAATCAAGAAACCGATCTTCATAGTTGGACATTTCCGAACCGGGACAACTTTCCTTCAATGGCTCCTTCACTGTGACAAACAATTCAGGTTCAAACAAACAATTGATTTGTTTCCTTGACAGAACCTATTTTCAAAAGTCCGCAATCTATCCTCTTCGCCTGTGCATCTTAGTAGCCTTTTATGGTAACATAACACGGGTTCTTTACTGATGAAAGAAAAGTAAACAGCAAAAACGTTATTGCTGGCTCGTTAACAGTCAGCTATTTCATCCATATTCATGTTGCGTTTTTGAGGGAAAAAACCCGGGTTTTATGCTAATGAGATGATGTCGTGACGTCATGTCACCTAGCAACGTGCCAGCCTGTGATGTTAACATGGCGCACTTTATTTTTAGGAATCCAAAAATGTGGGAACAAGCATCTCCGATGCCTCCCGGTGACATCGAGAATTATAAAGAAAATCCACGATACAAGAAGCAAGCTCAGCTTACGAGTGAGGCCAATTTCATATGTTTTTTTTAACTTTATTAATGTCAACACTAGTGCCTTTTCAGTTGAAGGTATACCAACTGCACAACACATAGATTACAAAAACATTTACAACAAACAAAAAATTGACAATCTTTTTATTTGACCTTGATATGACCCTGACATTGAATTACTTGAACTTGACCTTTGGATAACCTTAAGCAATATTTAGAGGACTACGATAAAACAGTTCCTACCTTTATTGGTTAAAACTCCAGTGCTTGAACAGACAGACCTGACTGAAATTATTGCCTACCTTTGTGACAATGGGAAACAAGGCCACAATACAGTGTACGCTGGGTGCCACTTACAACGAATAAAACGATACAAGAAAAGTTGGGCTGTTTGGCGTCACGAATTTTTTTCTGACATTTCTGTCAGTTACTTTTGGCATAAAAATCTGTTTGATTGTTTCTTAATCAAGAAAGTCCTCCTGCGTGACCGCAAGAGGCGTACCACCTGCAGCGTAACCTGCTCAGGGGATACCCCGTGTCCTGTCCGCAGTGGGAGTAATCCCTGTCCTGTCTGGATAGGACAAGAGACAGGACCACAGGGTACCCCCTGCCCTTGTGAACAGACAAAGAAACTGAAAACATTCCCTTCCCTTTGTACTACGTACACAGGCGGTAATAACTTATTAATTGGAATATATTTACAGGTTTATACAAGGCGTTGAATTCCAAGCAGGTAGCGGTACATCCGTTTGATGTGGACAAACCGGAGGAATGCTCCTTAATGTTCATGAAGTATGTTTATTGCTACGTAAAGTTTTATAATCGAGTTTTCCCGTATTGCGCAAAGTTGGCAATAGTGGCATTTTTGCACAGCTCCAAATGAAAATAAAATGGATCTAGTTACCAGTTGAAATAATTTCAATACAAATTTAAACTGATCATGGCACATTGAAATAAAATAGATGTTAGTGATAACTGCATGTCAGTTATTTTGAAGTTTAGCCAATACAAAAATGCCAACATTGCCAACTTTGTGTGTTACGGGAAAACTCGAACGGAACTGACCCTTTGATCTGTATTTTTGCTTCTTCAAAGAACACGAGTATCGACACAATCAAAATTAGTGACAGTACCTTTGTAATTCCTCATCATTTAGCAGAAATGAACTGTAACGTATGTTGAAATTATCGCTGCAACCACCACTAGCATTTCTGCAAAAATTAGATTTTCTGCAAAAATCACAGACTCATTCTACATTTTAATTTCAGATAATTTCTTGCCACATATTTCTACATTACGTCACAACCATGTTTCGACCTGACGTTCCACGAGACATTTTACGCCAAAGATCTGTACGAATATTACAAACAGCAGGTACAGATACTGTGCTGGGGTCATGGTAAATGTTGCATAACATTACTAGAAATGATCGAATTTTCGGCTGCCCAATCATTTGCACGGATACTAATTCACAATGATATTTTGTTGGTTAACACCTCAACAGTGCTTGGTACAACAAAGGTTATTGGCTAACTGGGTGGCCATATTTGGCGCGAGGGACGCATGCCTCTCCCGGTCCAAAATTTCTTCATTTTCATGCAGTTTTTGGGAAAAATTGGTCAAAAAGTATGCTGGCGTGCCCCTCCCTCTGGAGTTGATACCCCTCCCCCTCCCTTTGGGAAATCCCGGAACCGCCACTGATTACACTTTTTTGTACTATTCCCTGCAGACATGAATTCCAAGAGATATTTGGGTAAAGCTCCGATCCACCAATTGTATCTGGACACACTAATCGATACGTTTCCTGATGCTACGCTAATCTACACATACAGACCCCTGACGGAAGTCCTTCCCTCAAACTTATCTCTTTTAAAACACGGAATCGATCCTATGGGTTTTGATACAAACTCCAACGAATGGATAAACCGGTAAGATTAGTTTTGACCAAAGGTATTGTCTTGGCAACGGAACTAAACGGCTGGTCTTTATAAACACCAGTAGTGTCTCGTATTTCATACGGGCGTTTTTTCTGCAGATTTCACTTCATTGAAAACTTTGCAGCTGTCTCACTGGTAGGTATATTGTGAATGCATACTTTGTGATGTAAAGCAATAGCTGTCATCTCAAATATCAGCAAATCTCATTAGGCAAACTCACTGCTTCTGAGCTCTATTAGCCGTGTTTTAGGTTATTTTCGTTCAGAAAAAAATTGAATTTGCCGTTAAAGAGTGTTTATAATTGACAAGAAGGGTAATTTTTTGTCCGCCACCAGAGCCAAGAAGTCACATTACAAATGGCTGCCAGGGAGCAGCCAATCATTTAAAGGAGAATCAATCAACTTAAGCCATTTCATACCCTAGTCGACATTTGATTCGGAGTGAAAGATTTTTCTCGAACGGAAGGCATTTCTAAACACTACCAGTAGTAAGCTGAAATGCATACCCAAGTACAGCATCTACCCTGAAGTCGGCTGTGAAGTGTGCATTGTGAGCCTTCAAACAATAATAAACCTTAATGAATTAGTTTGTTTTAATTACAACTTGCATTGGTATTCTTTTAATGTCGATGTATTTTCTGTTTATGTGGTCAATGATAACTTGAGAATAACAGAATATACATTTTCATCAAGCTAATTCTTCTTTAAAATCCATTTTTGCAAACTTCTAATCAAGATAAAAGCAAAGAACTTCCCACTTTAATAAGAGATGAAGCTGTAATCTTTCTATGTTATGAGGCCACAGCAGCCACTCCCATTGTGAGAGTGTTCCATTTTTTTCCAATTCT
>JBCAUG010022455.1:0-24887 GCA_038406175.1 Haplosyllis leylae
CCCCCCCCCCCCCCCCCCCCCCCCCCCCCCCCCCCCCCCCACCCCCCCCCCCCCCCCCCCCCCCCCCCCCCCCCCCCGGTCAAGTCTACTATGCCACGGTCAGTATGCCTCTTGCGTTCACGCAGGAGGACTTTCTTGTTGAGTTTATGTTTTCCTCCCCCGCAGACATATTACACAGGTGCATCTGAGGCACGCAGGTACGTTAAGAACTACAATAGCAGTAAATGTCGAAAATTTAGAAATGGTACAGTAACTCATCTATGTTAAAATTTACCATTATTTTCTGAGAATAAAAATGGTGAGATACCCCTGAAATGGAGTACTTTATTTTAAGTAATCTGATTGATATGGAAGAATACATTGGCAGCTTGAAACAAATTTAATTTGTTATGTGTACTTTGGAATCGTTTTAGTCATTTGAAAAGCATATTTAATAGAAATAAATTGCAAATTTTTGCAGTTTTTTCCCACACCAACCACTAACGTTACTCATGATAGAATGTTCAGTCGATTGATTGAGCGAATATGGTATCTGTCCTTGAAACGTGTGGAATGGCCTAGTAAGGAAAGTAGCGTTTCTTTAATGCGGCTTTGCCATGATTTGTCATAATTTTATCATCATTAAGCACAGCTGATTCCTTTGTGATGTGTATTGAAACATACTCGTAGATAAAAAGAGAGGAAAAGATGAATGATAAAAAAGGTGTGGCACATACATATATGAAACGTTGTTTGCGTTGAAAGTTCAAATCATGGTATACACTGGATACATTTCAAAAGGGTTTGGTGGCAATCGTTAAAACCTTTTCTCAATTAATACACTGAAAACAGAAACAATGTTTGAGCATCTTTAAAAAAAATCATGTTTTATCATCTTTCTTCAAGATAAAAAATATCTTGCTTTTTGATTATAAAGATCTTGTTCTTCTCTTTTTCAAACTTTGCAAGACAGAAGTGAAACGCAATTGTATGTATAATAATGTGGTGATACCCGATGCTCAGGTGATTATTAGCTGAAATGACGGCTTCCCTAAAACGTCTTCAATACTGTGTAACTCAGTTGATGTTTATGTCATTAATAATAACTGGGGGATGAGTAAAACACCTTCAAATATGTCTCAAACCTCAAATTTTCTATTGTCACCCACTCTGCTATCATTCTACCACTCTATCCAGAGACTTGCAGTAAATGTTACCAGCCATCTTGGATCACAGCCATTACTAAAAATCACAAAAATGGCTGCTATGATTCTACCATTTAACATTTCACCATTTCCACCAAACGCAACCATTGCCAAAAATTACAAAAATAGCTGTTGCGACTCTTATCATTCAAGACTTGAAAGAAAAAATGAACACTCCCTAAGTTTGAGACAACTGATGTCATTGCTCTATCATTTATGATTTTGGGTAATGGCTGGCATCCAAGATGATGATGACAGTATAGCTAATCAAGGATGGCCACCAAAAGTTCCCTCCGCTAACTAAAATTTTGATTTTTTTTTCTAAGCTTTTCAAGCTTTTCTATGTTTGGCTCAATTTGACCTGGAGTGGGTTCAATCTCACCTCTTATGGGTTCAATCGCATGCAAATTCCAATGAGTCACCAATGTGAAATTCTTCGCTCCTTGATATCGAAGTTCTTACTCTGTTTCACAACTTTTAACAAGAGCACGGACCCCCGAGGAACATTAGAGAGAAATTAGATCCAAGCACAGAGTTACCGCGTAAACATTTCACTTCTTGATGTTTTTTTAAATATTACCTTCATAGCCATAACTTTTGTGGGGATTGCACCCAGACCTCTCATTTTAGAGTGTGATGCATTACAGATTAAGCCACAGAACTTTACCCAAATAATCATTAGTTTCCACTGGTTTTGTCATATTGAGCTAATTGAACCAATTTGACAAGAAGGCTTAATTAAGTAAAAGGAAATTTTGATAGACCATGATGTTTCACACTGACCACCCACTGGTCATATCATCCATCTGAATCCTTTCGATAGGCTGGCTACAACCACCCAAAAAGGGATTATCCATTTCCTAAAAATAATTATAATTTCTTGAAGATAGTATTTGGTTTCCTCGTTTATGAAGTGATCTCAAATCACTTTATCAAATTCTTCCAAACAAACATAGTTTGAAAGTTGGGAAACTATAATTGGCACAAAAATGTCTAATTTGTAAAAAAAAAAAAAAAAGCGTGAGAGGTTTCCGTGATACTGCGAACCAAAGCACGAAATTATTTCCACTAGGCAAACAGCCTTTGATTCCCTTGAAACCACATGGAGTTCTTTTTTTGGTAATTACTCCTATTGAAACATTGCATAACGACCAAAAACAACTGAGAGTTTCGTGATTTTAGTTTTACAAAGATTTGTGAAGAGTCCCCTTTGAAATTTGTATATTTTGCGTTTTAGTCTCAAGAAATAACCAACTGGAGTAGTTTGCTGCTCTTCTGTGTCAAAACCTATTGAAATAAGAATGTTGTGGAATCAGGAAATTCATAGATGTGCATTGATTATTCCAAATTGAAAATGCAAGGTCAAAGTGGTAATTCTGGATGAATTACCGAACGACATGAATGTTACAAATGAGAAAAACATTCAAATCATTACCTGGAAAGGATAGAGAATATTATTGTAGCAAAAACACGCAAAAATATCAAGGAGTGAACAATTTCACTAGGTGACTCGTCACCTCGCGTGAGTGAATCTCACCTCGCATGAGTGAATCTCACCTTGTGTGAGTGAATCTCACCTTGCATGAATCTCACCTCGCATGAATGAATCTCACCTCGTATGAGTGAAACTCACCTCACACAAGATGAGATCTATGCAAGATGAGATTTGCGCAAAATGAGATTTACACAAGATGGAATTTACGCAAGATGGGATTTATGCAAGATGAGATTTACGCAAGATGGGATTTACACAAGATGAGATTTATGCAAGATGGGATTTACACAAGATGGGATTTATGCCAGATGAGATTTACACAAGATGGAACTTATGCAAGATGGGATTTATGCAAGATGAGATTTGCACAAGATGAGATTTATGCAAGATGCGATTTACACAAAATGAGATTTACACAAGATGGGATTTACGCAAGATGAGATTTATGCAAGATGAGATTTGCACAAGATGAGATTTACACAAGATGGGATTTAAGCAAGATGGGATTTACACAAGATGAGATTTATGCAAGATGGGATTTAGGCAAGATGACATTTATGCAAGATGGGATTTATGTAAGATGGGATTTACACAAGATGGGATTTATGCAAGATGAGATTTATGCAAGATGGGATTTATGCAAGATGGGATTTACACAAGATGGGATTTACACAAGATGAGATTTGCACAAGATGGGATTTATGCAAGGTGCCTTTCAACCAATACTTCTGATACATTTCAAAAGGCACCTTGCATGCATGCAAGGTCTGTTTCAGCCAATATTTCTGATGCATTCAAAAGGCACCTTGCATGCACCTCACATGAGGTTATCTCACCTTGCATGAGTGAATCTCACCTCAGGTGAGTGAATCTCACCTCATGTGAGTGAATCTCACCTTGCATGAATCTCATCTCATGTGCAGACTTGTGTAAGTCTAAACTTAATTCATTACCAGACTTGTGCAAGTCTAAATTTAATTCATTAACAGACTTGTGCAAGTCTAAATTTAATTCATTACCAGACTTGTGCAAGTCTAAATTTAATTTATTACCAGACTTGTGCAAGTCTTAACTTAATTCATAACGCAAGATGAGATTTACGCAAGATGGGATTTACGCAAAATGATATTTACACAAGATGGGATTTACACAAGATGAGATTTATGCAAGATGGGATTTACGCCAGATGGGATTTATGCAAGATGAGATTTACGCAAGATGAGATTTTCACAAGATGGGATTTACACAAGGTGCCTTTCAGCCAATATTTCTGATACATTTCAAAAGGCACCTCACATGCATGCAAGGTCTGTTTCAGCCAATATTTCTGATGCATTCAAAAGGCACCTTGTGTGCACCTTGCATTAGGTAATCTCACCTCATGTGAGTGAATCTCACCTGGCATGAGTGAATCTTACCTCGCATGAGTGAATCTCACCTTGTGTGAGTGAATCTCACCTTGCGTGAATCTCACCTCACATGAATGAATCTCACCTCGTATGAGTGAAACTCACCTCACACAAGATGAGATCTATGCAAGATGAGATTTGTGCAAAATGAGATTTACACAAGATGGAATTTATGCAAGATGGGATTTATGCAAGATGAGATTTACGCAAGATGGGATTTACACAAGATGAGATTTATGCAAGATGGGATTTACACAAGATGGGATTTATGCCAGATGAGATTTACACAAGATGGAACTTATGCAAGATGGGATTTATGCAAGATGAGATTTGCACAAGATGAGATTTATGCAAGATGCGATTTACACAAAATGAGATTTACACAAGATGGGATTTACGCAAGATGAGATTTATGCAAGATGAGATTTGCACAAGATGAGATTTACACAAGATGGGATTTAAGCAAGATGGGATTTACACAAGATGAGATTTATGCAAGATGGGATTTAGGCAAGATGACATTTATGCAAGATGGGATTTATGTAAGATGGGATTTACACAAGATGGGATTTATGCAAGATGAGATTTATGCAAGATGGGATTTATGCAAGATGGGATTTACACAAGATGGGATTTACACAAGATGAGATTTGCACAAGATGGGATTTATGCAAGGTGCCTTTCAACCAATACTTCTGATACATTTCAAAAGGCACCTTGCATGCATGCAAGGTCTGTTTCAGCCAATATTTCTGATGCATTCAAAAGGCACCTTGTGTGCACCTCGCTTTAGGTAATCTCACCTCATGTGAGTGAATCTCACCTGGCGTGAGTGAATCTCACCTCACGTGAATCTCATCTCACTGAATCCAAAGTCACCTCATGTGGATGCCTTTCTCTAAACTCACCTTGCATGCACCTTGCATGCACATGTGGTGTCTTTCTCTAAAATCACCTTACATGCACCTCACATGCACGCATGGTAACTTTCTCTAAACTCTTCTTGTGTGCACCTCGCATGCATGTGTGGTGACTTTCTCTAAACTCACCTTGCATACACCTCACGTGCATGTGTGGTGACTTTCTCTAAACTCACCTCGCATACACCTCACGTGCACACATGGTGACTTTCTCTAAACTCACCTTGCGTACACCTCGCATTCATGTGTGGTGACTTTCTCTAAACTCACCTTGCATGTACCTCGTGCCACACGAGATGCCTTTCAGGTTTAAAGCCGAGTTGTCTCCTCCACCCCAAAAAGACACCTCGCATGCAAAGGCACCTCACACTGCACAAGATGCCTTTCGGGTTTAAAGCCGAGTTGTCCCTCCACCCCAAAAGACACCTCGTGTCAACATTCTCACCTCACATTTACATTGGCACCTCGCATGCTCCCCTCCACGCCAAAATAATATCTTTCAAGGCACCTCACACCATGCAAGATGCCTTTTGGGTTTAAAGCCAAGTTGTCCCCTCCACCCCAAAAGACACCTCACATCAACATTCTCACCTTGCATTTACATTGCCACCTCGCGTGCTCCCCTCCATGCAAAAATAATATCTTTCACCTTGCGTGCAAAAAATTCCCAATAAAATCATGCAGCAACCCCAATTCCATCAATAAGGTACCTCTAGGAGTCACCAATAATAAACATGAATAGAAGACTTTTCCAATGAACACTGGTTGGAAGAGATGAGTCCAGCTTTTACCTACCTAATGTTATGCTCTACATTTCCAAGGAGGGTGTACAACAAGGTGTTTTGACAGTACCTCTAATCAATTGATGCAACTCGCGTCGATACTTCTGCAAAAGTGACATGTCATTTTCTTTTCATGGAACCGAAGATATCACCAACGTTTTACAATTTTCTGCTTTACCTTGTACATTACACCTGTGTCATCTCGTGTGAAATACAAAACTGTCAAAACATTGAAGGGCTCTTTGTTTCAACAGTTGGTGTGAATAGAATTTCTACCAAACTTTGAGATTAGATTGCGTGTCTGGAGAAGTTATGTTTTTGTTTTTGAATATATCTCCTCAAAATTAATGACATTTAATCTTCTTTCTTTTGGTAAGCTTATTATATTTTTCAAGGATAGGGATATACTATTCATTTTTTGCTTTTGAATGACAAAAGTTAGAACAATAAACTTTCGTTTCCCAGGCTGGGGATATATTATTCTTTCCTTCTTTTTGATAACAGAAGTTAGAACAATAGACCTTTATTTTTTGGCGTAACCAAGTCGAAATCTTTAGTCTGCCGAAATTTTGTGATAGCGGCGCCAGTTTTAAAACTATGTAAGTTTTACAGAGTAAAATAGTATGTCTCCAAATCACCGTCTTGGATTTCTAAATCTCTGAATAAAAATTGAACATGGAGAAACATGTTTTTGCCACTGTCAAGAGATTGCCATCATTTTAGATAACTGATCATGGTGATCAACAGTAATACATATAAACCCAAGATTTAGTGTATCATATCTTATTTTTCGTTGACACTCTGTATAACCACTTCTTACTGAATAGATCTAGAATATTTCAGTAGAATTTTGATTGTTGACTGTTGAGACCATAAACTCGTTTTTGTAATAGAAAGTGACCAGGAAACAAATGACCAATGCAAGTCCAATCTTTGATTCTGGGCATCTCAAGTATTGTTCCTGTGGGCAGTTGTTACATAATGTTAGAAAGTTAGAAGGACCAGATATTTGCGTTGATGGCAGAATTAATTAGATCTATCTTTTATCTTATTGCATTGTTTTAAGCTTCATTAACGGTGAAAATACTGCAGAATTTCACCATCAGTAGTGAAGCCATCTCTGTTCACAACAAATTTTCATCGAGAATCAACCAAATCCAGAATTAATAAAGGTTGAAAATGACCTGTCATCTGTGTGTGAGATGTACAGGTATCTCCCTCACATTATTGATCAACATATTTGTGCACATGTATTTCTGATGGAGAGCCAATTCTTCTCCATTGAGCAGCTTCAGTACAAGTGCCTTTTGATGCGATGCTGTTCACCCAGAAGCCTTTTATTTCACCAATATATTGAAGACATTTCACTCTTCAGTACCTAATGGATACTTTACAAAAGGACTTTAAATTCAACAAGGATACCAACTTAATTTGAGAACCAACCTTTAGGTCAGCTGAGGTATGTTTTGCAGTTTGATTACATGCGTTCATTTGTTTATTATTCCCACACAAAATGTTCAAAACAACAAGAAAGTGTGGGTGTCATTAGGGACACCGACATAGGTAGCTGCCATATTTCAATTATCTGTGGACATAAGTAATACATCAAACAGTGCTTCTAAGTATATTTTATTATTTACACATGTAATATGTGTGAGTTTTTTTTGCATTTATTCGAACATATTTAGTCTCCTCATAGAGTAAGCTGTATGTATCTACCTTGACCCTGGGTCTTAGACACCGCCTTGGTCGTACAATGTGCTTGACATCTTATGGTCAGTAATGAAGCTAATAATTTATTCAATTGCTGAAATGAAGCTAATATCTCAACGAAAGCCTAATGATGAAATTTACTCCCAATTTTGGAACTTCCGCTCTTTTAATTCGCAATAAATAACAACAGATAAATAACAAGTGTACCTGTTCTGAATTCATTATACAACCTCGAGTTGAAGGAGCCAAGGTTTAAGTGTTTTAATGTGGCAGCTTTAGTTCTGACCCAATTCAGTTTGAGGCATTATTGATTCAAAAGTCCATTCAGCAAAGTTGTTTTGCGATGCTACTAAATTCCACAGAAATTGGCACGTTCAGGGATCTGCTTCCTTGTAGGGAATTGATTGTGCGTGAACTGGAAATACTGGTTTATTCAGTTAGCTGTGCTGTCAGGTCGTTTCTCCATCTGTCCTTTTTCGAGGAAGGATAAAGCATTTTTGCGGAAGTGCTTGCATATGTGAGAGACGTATTCAAACTTCAACTAGATCTTTACTGTACAAATCATAATTATTACTGACCACATACGAGGGAAGGTGATGCTTTCAGTCCTGTCTGTGATATGTTCAGGGGGGATCTGGACGCGACCTGCCTCCCCCTCCCCCAGACCATGAGCCACCTGTACCCCCCCCAGACCATGAGCCACCTGACCTTGCTGCTCCCCTCCCAGACCCCCGGACCAAGAGCCACCTGACCTGCCCCTCCCCTTGGCTAGTGTTGGTCTGGAATGACCGTGCTCGGTATGCCTCGTAATTTTATTGCGATCTATTATTGGAGTGATTTTCTATTTTTGCGTTGAAAGTCAATAATAACTACAAGATTAAAACGCACTTAATGAGGGTACTTCTCTCATCACAACAGCTGCAGATATATTTTCTTAATGTAATGACGACAATATCACAACGTTCATCAGGTCGTCTATCTACCTGTTTTCACGAATTCATTAATTGCAGGTGGATTTTCATTCACAGGCAATTGATTACCGATACACATTACTCCTATCCGCCTCTGCAGCTTTGATCGAATTGGAATATCTTTTGAAGTTGGAACCTAAAAAGAGATTCCGGATGGCTAACCTTACGGAGACATTTGCGTACGTTCGGTTAAACCCAGGTTTCGTTTCGAGTATAGAATAAGGCTTTCTTGTTTAATATATAAGATGGAATTTACCCATAGTTAAAAGCGAGCTTTGAATACATAGTACGACTTTGATGTCCCCGGTCGCTGGGGAGGAAATATACCTGTGATTCATGTAAGACAGAACGGTACACAATGGCCATTTACGATGGAATTGTAATACGCTGGATACTGTTAACTGGGTCTGACAGTCAAGGTAAGAGTAGCCTATCGTGTCGAAGCAGTGAATTAAGGGAAATTTAGTCAACTTCATTTGCGAAGCGAAGTCAATGTCGAAGTAGGATGTCCTCATTAGATAACATGTTCCCATAAGGGTAACATAAGATTGTGCAATGACCCGAAACCATCTTTCCAAGTTGGCTAATTTTTCCTATATTCATTGAGTTGTACGAAGGTAAATTAGATTCTATGCATTCATATTGACTTCAGTCTCTTGACGGAATGCTGCCAAACGTGGAAGTAATTTGTTGTTTCAAGGAATCTAGGAATTATTTGGCCTCTTAAAGTTCGATTAGCATGCTTTTAAGAAAGGGTCTGAAGCATTAAAAATTGGTACCGATAATGCTGACGTCGGCAAAAGTTCGAGACTTGTTTGCAATTGCAAATCTTACAGTTATGGCATTGTCATTGAAATGGTGAAGGGCATCTTGGCAAAATAACGAAAGCTGGAATTTCTTTTTGCTTTGAACAACTCCCCAACGCGAGTGAGCATTTCCAGCACCTGAAACCGGTATCGCGTCAGGAACATCAAGACGTTTAAAAATCTACCGTAAATTATCATGAAAATCTGAAACCGTTTACCACACGTATGAATGAATAATAATGAGAGCAAACACATAGCTAAATTTTGCCTAGAATGAAGACGAAGAACAATGTGTCTTCCCATAATAGTACGGCTTTGCCATATGTAACATATCAGACAACATGTAATCAACCTCAGCTGTTGAACAATATGACTCTAATGGAATATTGAAATGAAGAACAAATGGTATATATCAAATTTAAGACTGAAACAGCCAATGCATGTCTTCAAATGGACTAGATCTAAGTGTTTTATGTAGATGTTTCTGGGACAACCAAATTTGAGTTCTGGTTTTCAGAAGTGGTACACAACGCCTGTTATCACTGACATCACTTTGAGCTGAAATACTGAAAAATTGACAACACTGCCACTAAAATGTAGGTGTATCTACGCAAAGGAACTATTAAATTACTTCTGTAAATCTGGAAGAGATCCGAATTAACTGCACAAGGTGCATTTGTCGACAGACAAAAAATTACCCTGACAGAGTTTTCTGTATAGTTGTGGTCACTATTCCATGGGCAGGACCACCTTTTGTCTTACGGAATTTCATAGAATTCGATAGACTAAAGGATACAGTCAAACATTTCATTTCATTTGAGCGCAAGACAATCTTGCATTGTATCAGAAGATCTATGTGAAAGTAAAACGTAAATCTGGTAAATAGTTGAAAGCATAAACGACCATACAATTGACGAGTGTTATTCATATGAGTACATATTTCTTGATGGCGGAAGTGCTAATAACAAGAGAGTTCATAGATTAGTGATTTGTTGCACAACATTGGATGATTATTGTCTATATCCCACCATATTTAGTAGCTCGTCAATGCGTATTTTGCGTGTATATTTGACCACGCCCTTCTTGCTAATCGGAACTAATCTATTTCTTATTGACGATCTTGTTTTTTATTGAATTAGTTAATTTGGGTGTAAAAATGCACATGTAGCACAAGGTATTTGCACCGATCATCCCAATAATGTCACACCCAGATTCCAGCTGGATTGTTCTTCAATGTGGCACGGAAAATGAAGTTAATTGATCTTTCATAAAATCGTTCTTTATCAGTTTTTTGTGTCATTATCGGTTGGGTGTTCTTTTCCATCATTGAAGTGGTAAAAGAAGTAGAGACAAATTTATGCAGCTTTTTCCAGACTTGTAATCTTTATTAGTTCGGAGAGAAAAGTAAACAATAAGCATAGTAAAGTTATTGTAAGCGCCAGTACGATCCTGTCAGATGCTTTTGAATCAAAACTCAATAAGAAATACAAGTGATCGATGGTTTCTGTGGTATCATTGTGTAATATTGTCGTTGCTCTTGAACGGAACATCTGCGGAAGCTATTTTTGATCAATATGAAAAAAATCGTCACTTTCCCGACAACTGCTCATTTTATTCGCCAAAACGTCGATTGTCGACACATTGCTGAAGTAAAGATTATGGATCATGGATAACTTTGGGAAGCTTCATAGTATTGGCTTTGCTTTTACTTGTCTTCATCACATCACCAACCTAATTTACACCTTTGGAATTTAAATCAAAGCTTTTCGATCGATTCATATTGAATACCTGTCTGTATTCCAAATGTTCACACCCTTCACTTCTCCCGAGATGTCACATGGAAACCTTTCCACAGCATATCTGGAGCAAAACTTTGTACTGAAATAAAAAAAATATGAGTGTAGACGGTCAACTGGTGATGTGAATGGGAACTATGTTGTAGTGTACAAACTCACCACCTTACCCAGGATTCACTGGATGGGTCTTTCTAAATAGTCTATTGTTATCGGCGCGAAGAAAGCAGGAATGCAACAAGTCAAGAGTGGTGCAATAGAACGTCCATTCAATGTTTAATTCAAAATCTTATTTACAAGGTGGGAATCTCTACCGAGGCTGTGGACGTTGATTACACAGGATTGTGGAGAATTATTGAGTACTTGTGCTAGTGTAACATGATGCCCATACAGAGGCAGATTGGTTCATTATTCAGCATTTGCACCTGAAAAACCTGAATGGAGTCAATAGTCCGTGATGTGCTATTCAACGTCTTCTGTAATTGGAACAGAAAACTGGGAATCATCCATAAGCAGTGAAAGAAATTTTCAAATACTGCTATATTATTTTATTCGAAGATTGATAATTTCACACAGGCACTTTGTGTTACAGAAACGATGCCATGCTTCCAGAACAAATTTAAAAAATATTTTAGGTGAAGATAACCTAAATTACCTTAGGAAATCTTTCAATTAAATCACAAAAGAAAACGAAACAGATGGCAATTAGATACCTCTGTTGCACTAAAAAAAAACTCCTACGATTTAAAGAAAATATTTCATATTAATATAATGATTCTGCAATATTTTGCAGGACACGCCCAAATCTGTGCACTTTTTACCATATACCTTACGTTTTGTGAGGCGAATTACACCTACACTGCAATGGGAGGGTTCCGCTTATTGTTTCCACGAAAACTTTTGCCTTGTCTCTCAAGAAAAAAGATGGAAGAATATATTCTGCCGCATGTGTTAAAAATTCTCTCTCAATAATTCTTACATTTGTAAATTCCCAAAAAGATCACAAAAAAATTCTCTGCTGCATTGAATTTTTACCTGTTCTATGTAAAACTATGCGTCGGTTTCTAAACAACGGAGTTTGCTGTCTCAGCTATTCATTGTTTGGTAACTTTTTTACGGAGTACTTTTGTTCAAATTGTCGCCGACAGCGTGCAACATTGCAGCTGAAAGAAATGAGACTGTCCTCATGAGCAGCGCAAGAACTACAACCGTTGAAACAAAAGAATGTTGAAGACAAGATAAAAAGTCATTGTTGAACTATGAACAACACAAAGCGAACCGTGATTTTCACTTTTAAAGACAGTCACACTGAAAAATACACATCAAACATCAACCACCTACCACCTAAACGATGTCTTAGTGATCTTCAGAGCCGGTGGTACCTTTTTTTCATCTGAATAATTGAGTTAATTCCTTAAAGGTTCAGAGAGCACTCACGATAAAACAGCGTTCATCAGAAAAACGAGTATTTTACTTTAGTGGGTCTTGATACTCAATTAGTGATTTGTGAAAAGAAAGAAAAAATTACACAGAGTCGTGCGTACAGAGTTCTTTTTGCGATAAATAACAGGAGAGAACAAATTCGGAGAACAATTCTGACAATTGCTTATTACAGAATTACATCTTATGTATCATCGGTTCAACGGAAATATTAGCTGACGTTGTTGTTGTTGCGCGCCAACAAGTAAACTATCTTTACTCTCTGATATTTGCATTTTGTGTTGGCACGTACCATGAACATTTTACATACCATTCTGTACCTTGAGAAATGAAAAGATTTTTATTTTTAGTATGAATTTCCTAACGACAAGTAATTAATACTGTCCATGAAGTCTTTACTGCTGTCTAATTAGCAAAATTACTTGAGTTAATGAAATGTCATTCTGAGTGCAATTGGTTATTGAATACATCATCATCAAGCCATGCCCATTAAATCCGAATTGTTCAGCACACTATGTACCATTATTTTGAAATCAGGATATCACATTGACCTCTATTGATAAAAAATATAATTTTCTTGATTCCGTTCATCGTAAGACGTTTCAACAGTAGAAAATTATTTTCACTGGGGGCTTACAGAGTTGTGAATTCCTGTAATTGTGTTAGGCATGCTTTGGGTAATGGTCCTTCAACCTTCTACAATGTTGGAGTGTCATGCGAGGGGCATAGCAAGGGTCTATGACAATTCAGTATGATAAAGGAGAGATATTCAATCAGAGAAAGGGACAGGAAATGGTATTTGATTGCAGAATCTGTTTCTTTAGGGTGACAAAAGAAGGACAGGAGTCAGTATTTGATTCCAGAATCTGTTTCTTAACGCGACCAAAAAAAGATAGATCTAGATCTCTAAAAAGTTTACAAAAATTGTTACAAAATTTGACACCTTTGCAAATGAACGGAAATGAGCGAAGAAAGTACAGAGTGGCTCACATATTCCTGTGCGATCAAGTCCCGAACGGCCACTACGTAATGTTAACTCAGAACCTAAAGGTGAATTGCTATTGACTTAACGAGGCAAGTGGTAGATTCCCTTCTCAATGTAGCTGATCAATAACAATACTGAAGTAGTGATTAGAACGAAGTACAACTCAGATAAATTCCCAGGAGGAACAAAACTCTCTTTTTAATCTGTAGTAAATAGTTTAATTGATAAAACCAATAAGCTTAAAAGCATTTGTCTCGATTGTGTTTTGGCTTAGTCGGATATTCATTGATTTTACTCCCATACTTATACATACGTTCTTTCACCTCGAGGTTTATTTCATTGTTTGTAAACTCGGACACCTCCAATGGTTATCTGTCTGCACGCACTTCGACTTCGCTCATGGCTTGAGGAAAAGGGAAATTCTCTTGAGTACTTCCTTGTCAAATCATATGATCAAACTTTAGACATGTCTATATTCCAACCATTATTGAATAAACACTCTGAAGGGTTCTTTCGCAAAGAGTTTGTTCCTTAATGAATCAGCCAAGAAGGACATAACGTACAGTTGGGGGGGGGACTTTAAACTGCAGTATGAGTACATCTGCTAATTGTGCAATAAATCTCGTTTTATGGTCGCAAAGTTATGGGTTTTCATACCATTTTATCTGAAATATGGGACCAGTGACAGTCACGTAGATCTAAGTGGATAGTGCACAATTAGGGGGTATACCCAACATTTTGTTTCTGTACCATACGGGAGTTACCTTCGGGCCTGATGCAGTTGCACAATTCATTGAGACACGTGATACCTGTATTGCTCAATTTGGTGACTAAAATAATTGCAAAAAGTGTTTTCCCTTTTAGAACAATTGAAACGTGAATAACTTTCCTAACAACTGAGTGAATATTCGAAAGGCCATTTTTTAAACTGGAGAAATGGTGAAATGGGAATCCATTTCATTTTCTTTTCTTTAACACATAATGCGTATTGTCTGGTCCAAACAAACGGTTGGAAAGAAGAACACATTTATCTTGTCAGAGTCCTCCCAGGTTTGCTTTCTTCTTTTAAAGAAGCTTTAGAGAGTATAATTGTTAGATAGCAAACCAGGTGAAATCTAATTGTCAAAGGCCTTAAAATCAGTAGAAGTTTACGGAAGTATTTTTTATGAAAGTGCCGTTTTCTTCTTTTGATGTTTTATTGTCGTATTTAGCAAGTTACCACACAGAGAAAACTTGATCAGTATCATATCCCAGTACCGATGCGTACTGTCAATCGCTTTAAATACAGCAGCGAGCATATGAGGATTTCTTCGGGTACAGATTGTCTTAAAACTGTCTTTTCCACCCTCAAATTATTCATTGTTAGATAATTATATTCATTCCAAAATACACTTTTGTTCTGAACCCATGGGTGTGGGGCTAGCAAAAATTAAAGCACTTCTGATCAACAAATAGTTATCTTCATTTACTAAACGTAGATCTAAATAACATTGAATACCTCCTTATAATACGCCCACAGTCTCTGTATCCAATATTTGATAAAGATTGTGGCCGATTCCTCTGCCATCTCATGAAGCACAAGGAATGAACAACATTAGAGCATTTTTCCATCTGTCAATGCAGGATAGATTAGTTGCTGTTTTCTCTTTGTTGTTTGATCTTGGAAAGTACTCTGAAATTCTGATGTGCAAATTGCAATACTATTGCAATAATATTGCGTTCCAGCTTCACATCTTTGTAAGCACTGTGTTTTGATGAATGTTTATGCTTTTCCCTTCTTTTTTTGGGGGGGGGTCAGGCATTAAGAACCCAGAGAAAGGCATCCTTCGTGCTTTTGGAGAGGTGAAAGTGTATATGCATGCATAAAGCGGATTTGGAAGGGAGACTCTGAGAGAGTAGAACACAGTTGTGGCTGCAATCCAAAGTCAATTGCTATATAGCTTTGTGTATCATGAACTAATTTAGTATTTTACTTCAAAAAGTGGCATAGACCGCTATAGTATGACAAATATGGCACAAACATAATTATCCAACAGATGTTACAAATTGATGTACTGAATATTTTTTGAGACAGATGTATCTGCTTTTCATGTTCTTGTTTTCCGTTGAACGCAAAGCATATTAAAGTGTCATTTATTTCGTTCGACAACTGCTGTTATGGGCAGATTACCTTTCATATTATTCTCAGCACACTGGGCCGTAAAAATAAAGTCACAGCCGATTTTACAGTCGTCCAAGTAAAAGAAAAGGATACTGATACTGATACTGATACTGATATAAGGATACTGTTTACGTTCTGCATGTTTTAAGAGAAGGCTAATTTTGTAAAGATGTTTAAAACCAAAATATTGATCTCTAAAAGAATTCAGTTGCAGAAATCATATTTTAAAACAACTGTAATTTTTGCACAATTTAAAGCTTACATTGTCATGCTGTCAACAGTGATGAACAAAATTATTTTTTCCATTTAGGGGTGTACTGTTCAGAAGATAGCTGCTTGATATTGCCGGGAATTTAATGCACTTTTACAGGTAAATTGTTTTATCCTTATACTTTATCAATGTGGGAAAATGTCCCATTTGCTCGCCTGCTTTCAAAAATAGACAATATTAATTTTGAAAATATTTATTTTGTTACATGTACTTTTGCATGGCAAATTATTTCACCAAATGAAGAAGTTAAAACAGAGGCTAACAAAATGGTCACGAAAGCGCAAAACTGATATCCATTAAAATAAAACTATTAAAAGTTTCTATGTTTATATTGTTTACTTTCAAGTTTAACAGGACAAATTTTGACCTCTTGATAATAACATTTTATTACCTTTTTTGAAAAAAATCTACTCCAAACCGGCTGGACACTGGTTTGACTCAAGTTTCCTTCAAAACGAAATCCATAGTTTATTGAGTTGCTGAATCCAGATCACAAAGGACTTTATTTATGAGGTGTTTTTAGTTTTTAATGTAGTAAAATGAGGCCAGTTGACTTTATGTTGGTGAAGGGAAGTACGTATTGATTATGAGTCTGTGCGAACGCAGAGCGGATATTGAATACAAGAATTGAATCAGATATCATTGAGATTGGCCGATTCCCATGCTACATGGAGGACTAAAAAGTCTTATGAATGTTGTTTGTGTTTGCAATACCTGAGAAACTGGATGATGAAACGATTATTACAAAGCGAAGTCGCCTTTCTGAGATACTATTTCATATTCTTGAGTTTACTTTTTTCTGTTTTTGGAACATGGTAATTACAAGGAAGCCTTGAAGAAAACATTAGATTTTAACTAAAAGAGTTCAACTAATTTTTCTGGATTTGTCGGAATTTATTCATTACATGCATTTGGCCAATATAAATTAGCTGCGTAATTAGATGGTGATTGTAAAATGTGAAAGGGTTTTTGTTTGGAACTTTCAACAGATGTGGATAAACTATTGATAAACTAGCTCCGCAATATCTTAATTACCAACAGTTCGAAAAGGTCGTTTTCAAAGAAACCTTGCCAGAGAAAGAATGAGAGACCATTGTACAAAGTGTGATGTGCTTGCGTTTCTAAGTTCAATCTCTTGAAGAATTTCCAAATCATATCATCGTCAAATGTTCCTTGGCTGTAGAATTTACGATGCTTTGGAAACAGGCTTTTCCTTTGGGACTCAGGTAGTCCTATTGATTCGACTTTACTACAAAGCAATGTGCTTTCAAGCCATTCAATATTATTTATTGTTTGAAGATTTTATTGATGCATGAAAAACTCTCTGGAATATGGTTAAAATAAGCTTAAAATCATGAAGGTAAACAACGCACGGGGAATTGAAGGACTCTTTATAAGGACAGATAAGGTATAGGCATTGATCCAAAATCAATAAATTTCTTACTTAGATTTCATTAGGTTTCAAAGCAAATAATGTATTAGACAAAAGCAAGTTCACCAAAGCCACTTTGACAGATTGTGTCAATCACACCAAAACGTGTGACAGATTCAGGTCCGTCTGGTGCGAACACTCTGGGGTTGGATAGAAATATTTGTTTCAGTGACAGTGTATCTGAATGGAAAGTACTGACGTACTGTGTGGTAGTTTGAATCTATTGAATTAGCCGGAACATTATCTAGTTCGATCAGCAAGTCCCTCTTTATTAATTCTGTGAAATATTCTGTTCCTGGTATTCCGTAACGTGTATCTTCTGAATTCGCAAACGGTATGAATGTTGGGCGCGCTTCTAATGACCAACATAGAGATGATTCATTACGAAAAAGTAAACATGAACGACTCCCACGATTGTTACAATAACCATTATTTGCTTTCGTTCGTTTAGAAATACATTTCAATAACATGTGACACATTGGATCCAAGCACTGCCATAAGAAACTAACTGGGAACAAAAACGGTTTTTAAATGAACCATTTGCTGACATAAGTTTTAAAGGGGATTTACGTGGTGGTAGATTGAATTGAAGTGGTGGTGTGAATTAACAATTGTATTGGATCAAATGGTATATTAACTCCCGACAGATCCACAAGTGAAAGATCAAGTAAGTAGTTAACATGTTGAATTTGTTTGTACGAGGCCCACGAAGAGATGTGTCAGCATTTGAAATAAAAGACTGAACATATCAAATTTTAATATTTAAATTGAAAATATAAAATATACAAATCTACTTTGGTGTTTCATTTCTTCTGTGCTCTTTGCTCTATAGATTAAATTCCATTCTGTAAATATCAAGACATTAATTGGCCATATTGGATGGAATTACCGATTTACCACTTTTTATGGCATTAAATCGATGCCATTTGTATCGTTGTTGTCCTTCAACGCCCACATATTTACCGACCACGTACATAGTACGAGAGGAGGTAATATTTTTAGTTTGTTTGTCAGTCCACGGGGGTGGGAGGGTACTGAGTCCCACAGCCGGGGGGAGGGGTACTGAATCCTACAGCCAGGGGGGGGGGTTATCAGTCCAGCTGGGGGGAGGGGGGTACATAGTCCAGCCAGAGGGGTGCTCATTCCAGCCAGGAGGGGGGTACTCAGTCCAGCCACGGGGGTACTCACCCCAGCCGGGAGGGGGTACTCAGTCCCACAGATGAGGGAGGGAGGGTACTCTCAGCATGGGTACCCTCCCCTCCCTGTACCCCCTCCCCCCTGGGATAGGACAGCAGAGCGAGCACTTCCTACGCCGCGGTCAGTATGCCTCTTGCGTTCACGCTGGAGAACTATCTTGTTTTAAAATATTTTTTTACTTCCCTTAGATATTTTTCCACTTCCGAAGGATTTAGCTAAGACAGACGACATCAGATTTTAATTTTACCTACGTACTGATCAAGGAATGTAAAGAATAACGGACCTAATTTAAATATTTTAAAGTTCATTTTGTGATAAACTGGTGTAGGCTCAGCTTCTCAGTTCAGAATCATGATTTTAGCAACTGTTTGTTTTTGGTAGCAAACAGTACTTGCAATCTTCATACACCCATTTATTAATTTAAAGTATCAGGTGTATGGTTGTCCCTTTTCTTTGCATATCACATCTTTGGTATGATGCGTAGCAGGTCACTGGCTTTCTTGCCACTTAGCCACCAGGGTTAACGCACCAAAGACATTGGCTAGATCGTAATCAGTGTCTGTTAAAGGCTGTCGCTCGCTTGTAAACACACGCAAACGTTTGGTTATCATACCACAGCAAAATACATAAACTGTTGAACGTTCAGAAAATCTCGTTGCAAATCTTTCATAAGAAGATACGTATCTAGCCTTCGATAGAGGACGGATTGTCCTCTCATGCTGACTTCAGCCACGCTTCTTGGATTTGATTGTGTGTTCTCGCAAATTTTTTAACCAATTTTTAGGTTGTTATTTGCTCTTGAAGACGGCCCGATTATTTTGATGCAGTGAAAAAGTTTGGAAATGGCGCCCTGAACAGTGGGCCATTTCTCGTCAGCTGTAAATAACAACACTGTTGCTGGAGTGAAAATCAAGGTTTAAAAGGTTTAGTCTGGAGCCAGTCACATAAATTTAATCAGAACCTGTAATAGTAATTAGGTAGCGAAAACAAACATAAGAAATTGCCACGGATACACAGCCAGGCTCTTGTTGTCTAAAATTTCGATTACAAAAATTGCAGTTGCCATATTCAAACCAATGTTTCAACGCTAAAATCATAGAAGATTGATTTGCTTTTAGTAATGGCTAGATTCATTGTTATTGTTCAGTCACGCATTTAGAAATTACGGTTTTCGAAACCATAAATCAAATGGTTTTCTATTTTTGCCATTATTTATTAGATAGAGCATTATGTTAACCAATTCTAATTGCCATTTTATGTTAATGTAATGGCAAAGTATTGACCAGTCCCAGTCCCAGATACGAGAAGTCATGCGAGCGAATTATGAACAATTAAGTTGAGGTGTGGGGCCCGCCAATGGCCCCAGAAGTTAGAAGCAACTCTGAGCAGTTCTGAACTTGATTATCACTTTTTTTTACAAAGCTCAACAAAGAAACCAATACTTGTATTCCAAAATACTGAAAGCAGAAGATACGGGAGCGTGTTTGGGGTTAATAATACTTTAACTTTTCCCCATTTCATGTTTCACGCCGAGCCCTTGTTATGCAGCGCAAGGTTTCGTTATTCATATTTATATGGACGTGACATGGTGGTCATTAGGTTCCTGCACCTGCATTTAAATTAAATATCAGGCGAATATATTATTCCGTTCCATGTTTGGAAGTGCATTCCATAATATGATCGATGACTATTCAGCCTCTCGTCTCCTCCTTTGCTGGTGTCACTCCATGTGTGACTGTGTTTCACCAGCCTGTGCACAAGCCCTGTCCGACCATACACCGTTATGTGTGCTCATTGTCAACATAGAAGTCCATCTAACAACATATCGTGTGTGTCGGTTCATTAAATGAGTCAAATAGGATTTGAAATTTATTATAAGTGGATCAGTAGGAAATTATATCAGTGTAAAATTATTGGTTTTGTGCTGTTAAGGTTCACAGTTAAATAAGAATCATCTTCAGCAAAGTTTTCTTCCTTCTTAGAATAACTGGATCTGGAATACGCAGTGTAGTGGCATGTGCACTGAATAATACAGCATTTAATAGGAAAATTCTTGTTGTTATTAACATATTGGATTAAAAGGGCAAAACTGCACATTTCTATTCCGAGAAAGGAAATTTTGAGTTCAGGATGGAAAAAGAAATGTGCATTAAAGGTAGGAACTTATCTCTATTCTGTTATCAATTTACAAAATTTAAAGCCATTACATTCTGGTAGTAATTTTCAATTTTAAAAGTTTCCATGCTTATTTCCTGGAGTTCAAGAAAAGGGTTATATTATCAAGAAAGAGATAAAGTGAAATAGTTTGGTTCATTTTACTGGAAATTGCTACGCATGCAAAACAATGAGCTTTTCCTCTGTCAGAAAATTGAAATTGAAATCCATTAAGAGGTATATGATACTTTAGATTGACAATTTAAAGAACTCGCTTCATAGAACTGATAACGATCTGCATTTTATTTTGATATTGTCAAATGAAATATCTTGGAAACCCCAGTGAGGAAAGGCTTCACGTAAGAACAGATCAACACCTGCCTGTGGTTAAAAACAGTGATGCATTGAGAAAAATATAAGGGCTGAAAACCTCATGTATTACCTCCATGCACACACATGCTTTGCGTATGATTTATGATGTTTTATTCAAAGTTGGCATATTGGAAACATTTTGGCACAAGTTTCTCCATCATAATAAGCCACTATTGACTGGTTAATCAGGAAGAAATAATAAGTTGTTGTGTTTGATTATTATTTGAGTGAGAAGTCACAAGTTCAGTGACCAAATTTGCGCATTAAAATATGTTTTTTCAAAAAGGAAGAAGTTGTTCCAAGCTTCAAAACTTGGCGACATGAAGTTGATGTCGAGGAATGATTCGTGACATACGTAATGATATTTGTGGTTATGTCTCAGCAAAGCCTCTTCTATTGTCGAAGATAGATTGTGCCTCTCTAATCTTGTGCAATTCATATTTTAAAAGTCGTTATGAAAAGTACTGCTTTAACGTGAACAATTACAATCACAATGGGAATGTGTAGCAAAAGTCTTATTGCAAAGAACTGAAAAACCTATGTTATAGAAAAGATTAAGTTTAAAGAAATTCATTTGCCAAAGCAAAGTGAACTTGAAGATATAATTTCATTTTTCAAACCAACTGGTATGTTGAAGACTTTAAAATAATGATAGACGTCTCAGCATTATTGTTGCAGAGTGCAAAGGCCCCTTGCGTTGTCATTCAGTTTTATTTCACCCAACACAATTCCATGGATAAGTAAATTCTATGTGCATACGGCTAAAGGTACTGAATTTTACATGTTGACAGCAAAATACATTTTAAAAGCAGGGATAAACAAGCAGATAAACAACTAAGCAACTGTTGTTATGTCACACCACATGGCTATAGGAATACTAATATGTTGTGCATCAAGTTTTGGTGATCTGGTCGTTGGTTGAATTTTCTCTGAAAATGTCGCTTCAAATTATCATAACTTTTCAAACAAGGATTTCTGATCACAGTGCCACTTTGTCCCTTAGCAGGAGAGGAACAAGTGGTAAGAAACTAAATTACATAGTTTTATCAAGGCTTTTACAGAATTAATGGGGACGTCTGATTGCACGTTACACAAGGAAACTTTACACCTGATTTTAACAAAAAAGCAACCAAATTCTTATGTGTTGACGTATTAAGTGTAGTTTTCCTGCAAGATTTGAGAGCTTTGATAGTAGGAAAGTTTACACGGAGAGTTTTTTCATAAGATGTTTAATAACATAGATCTATTTAGAAATGAGTATACACTAAAGAAGCATACTTAGAGAGATCAAATTTCCGTTTTGTAGTTATTAATGTGAAAGTAAGCTACCCGTGAAAGGGCAATCTTGCCGCCGGTGTGGATTTCTGCATGTACATCTCATACCCTATTCAGAGACAAGCCAAGGACAAATTTTTCATTGATATGACACTCTATTGTGCAGAAAGTATCAGTTTCGAAAATTTCAGTTTTAGAATTGTCAAAAGAAAAAGTTTAAAGCTCGAGGTTCTGCTAATTCAAAGGAAAATGAAGACGCTGGGAGTGATGGATATACCGCAGGCTGGAACACTTATCCTCAAGTTGGTCACAATTTCATTTGTTTCAAAGAATATGAGCAAAAGAAACCCGACTCCCCTTGTGTTTTTATTTCAAAAATATCTCAACATGGTTTGCAAAAGAAATGGGCATGGTATGCCGAATAAAGAAATGTGACTCTTAGAATTTGAAATAGGGAAACTGCGAAATTTAGCTTAAATCTAATCAATTGTGAAAGTCGTTGAACATGGTGTGTGGAAAACAAAATAATCTTCTTCGCAACCTTGAGGATACAACTCATCAATATGAACCACAGAGATTTGTCGCAAACACATCAGGAGCCTGTTCAATGAGAACAAAGCTTTCCCAAGGCTTTGTGTGCTACAATAGTTAAACGGGTAAAAATCTTATTCAGTAGGTGATTTGGTTGTCAGAATTGCAAATTAATGACAATTTTATTTATTCGTCTGAAAAGAAAATGCACACAAGGATACATGAGTAGGTACAAATATAAAATAAGTGGTCACCCCAGACAACAAAACCTGCTTCTACATGCACCTTTGTCATTTCACTAAAGCGTAGACTTCTCACCTTGGTTTCAATGAAACATGTTCATCTGTCATCCTTGTATCGATAGCATATGACCTCCTGTCACCTTGACCCTGACCTTTCTGTAGGGTAAATTTAAGGTCAATTAAGCTTGAAGTACAGATGGTATGCTGTCGTCTATGGGCACATCAAAGTAGCCACTCATCACAATAGTCATTGTATTCCAGAGCAGTAATCAAAGAGAGAAACCAGAAAGTCATTTGACATATATCAGTAGCCAGTAAATTATAAAATGACAAAATGATGGATCTATAAAATATAGATCAAGTAAATGGACGAAATCACGGTCAAGTCTTAAGTTTCAATTTGAAGTTTGAGGAATTATGCATCCTTTCGTCAAGAAATGTGTTGCCTCATCAGACAGGAAAATTAATTGACGCTGTGACGCCTTAAAAATTTTGGCATATCTGTTTTGTATTTCCTAACAATATTGACATTTCGACAACTTGGAAACCTCTAAAATGTTATCACCTTGTATCTATTTGGGTGCGGCTGAAGTACATCATCCAAGATACCACGGCCCACCCCTTCCCTTCGTGCTGTAAAAATATTTTAACAAAAGGTTAGCCGCACATAAAAAGGCAGCAAATATCTTGTACACGTGTAGCAGTTTTACCCAACTCAGAGACATGCTTAAAACATTGATTGGAAATCCATGACGGGATTAGGATAAGGGTTCTGCTGGCGATGAAATAATGGTGGTCACTTACCGATTCCTGTTGCCTCGTACATTTGAACGTTAACTTGCTTAGTTTGAAGCCAGCACCACAATAGCTGCTTGCTCAAGATTTTGGACACAAAAGAGATTTAAAGTCCTCCAGTGGAACTCGATAATATCAATGGTCGTAGTCGTCGTTATCAGTCTTTTACTTCTATTTAATAGTGGGATTGTTTCGTAGACCCTGGTAGCAATTTGTTTAAATTATCATAAACCATGCTTCATTCTGTCTATTTTGGCCATACTTTCCTTATCTTTTTACAAAGGTTGTTTAAAAAAATGCGGCGATATCTCTCCCTCTGGGTTAAAAGTACGCATACAGTCCTCCATTTGATACATGGACGCCTATGTTCTGAGTTCTAAATAAAATTAACAATTAATCTTTAGCCGAATGGGACATTGCACTTCATCCCTTTCAGGCATAGCAGTTAGAAACTCGCTTGCGGCATCTGATTTGTCCATTTTTCTGACCTTCCGTAACTTTTATTAACATCCCTGAGATGTATTGTACATTCTATAAAAGTAAATTTTACTACCACCTTATCTCGAAACTTTTGTTGATCACCTTGGTGGTTGCATTTTTGAGGAATTCCAAAAAGTTGTAAAGTTAAAATTGATGGGATATTGAGTGATAGAATGCCCAGTTTAACACCCTGTGTTCAAGTAATATGTGATAATGTCTGTCATAAATACAGAACATTTTGTGAAAACTTAAGACCATACAGTTAGTTAGAAAGCATTGGAAAAGTAAAATCAACGTCCAAATTTCCGAATTAGATCATTTGGACTGCAGTATGTGAGTAGATAGAATTGCATCTTTCGTGACCAAATAATTGACAAATAGGAAAACTAGGAAAACAACATCCATTATTACCGACCGCGTACGTAGTACGGAGGGAGGTTATGTTTTCACAGGTGTCTGTCTGTTAACAGGGGGGGGGG
>JBCAUG010022456.1:0-10634 GCA_038406175.1 Haplosyllis leylae
CGCTCTCACTTTCGTTTGATGTGAATTGGCCCTTAAGACGAATATTAAATCTGTAAAGAGGTGACAAACCTGCGAATACATGTAAACACATAAAAGACACTTACTTTGGTTGACGTGCATAATAAGCCAAAATCGGACAGGCACTTAAAAAGAGGCATTCTCCACTTGACGTTGACGTTTTAATTTTTAATAGAAAAGCGCTGCACACTTCGTAGGCTGAACTCTACACGCAAATGGCAGCATTTGCCCAGTTACATATTATATTTATTAAGGATGAAAGTCAAACATGTGTTATATATTTAATTACGAATAGGATGAGTTGAAACAAAAGTCAGGCGCACACCTGTTAATTGAATGAATTTAGCACCTTCAATTTTACATAATTTTTTATGTCGTAACGGTTTCAGATTTCAATTCTATTTGCGAAAAACATATTCTAATTTATAAGATTAAGGCTTGGTTGGTTGGTGCATTGCAGGAATCAAGATTGTACACATTTCCTGTTGTGGTATCTTTCTGTTTTTTTCATTAAAATTCATTTCGGAATCGACAGTTACAGTCCCTGGATCTAACCAAAGTATTAGTCCGAAATAGTCTTCTCCCCTTATAACGGAATCTTTGTGGAAAATCTACAAACTGCTTCGATCATACTCACTCATGATGACCTATTCACTTATTTATTAACACAATAACATCCCTAGTTTGTTTTCTACGCTTGAGGCAGAGATCAATAGGTGAGTCCTACGGGTAAAATATTTGAGCTGCTTGGAACAGGCATAAAAACGTCGCAAAGAACAGACCAGTCAGCGTAAATCAAAGCCCATGGATCGATTTTTAAATCTCCGTTATGTACAAAGAGATAACATTGTATTCGGAATAGGAACGCATGATATTGCCATCAAAGTATTACTTCTTCATTGGTGGCTGCAACGATTCATCCTATCACTTCTTGGATTGGAATTGCTATTTTGAACAAAATGGGGCGTCTACAAGGGGTGTCCAGCAAAATGAAAACAAGGAATTTGAGACTGCCCCCCCCCCCCCCCCAAAAACATTCTGGATAAAAAATATGTGCAGATCAGATCTGCCATCAACCACCAGTTTGGTTCATTCGCTCTTCTGCAGGTGTGGAACCAAGCATGGTACATATGAAGAAATTGTATCAGACAGGATGGCAGACAGAGAGGAAATTTTAGGAAAGGCTCAAAAATCAGAATTGTACCGTGGCATGTAACACATGGATATCGAATACTACTGGACAGATGAATTATTCGGTCGCTGACCACAATAATTACTACATCTGGGAACACAATTATATATGCACAGCAATGATGAATCTATTCCTCATGTTGAACACCAACAAGGCACCTCAGCACTAGGGTTCAAGAAGCCCTAGCAACTACCATAGGACATATCTGCAAGTCAAATTTCCAATACAAATTTGTAGAAGTTTTAATTTGGGGTGGGGGGGAGGGCGATAAATCATCCAACTCAAACTTGAAGTCAAAGTTCTTCGTGACAGTTTCAGGGTGAGTTTGAGAGGGAGAGGGGGTCCTACTCAAAAACGTAACAACCAAAGAACTATTTGTTGAGTACAATATGCCCCCCATCCTTTGAGACAAAATGCTCGGGCATATTGAGTTCTACAAACCTGGACATTTTTTCATCAGCTATGGCTGTCTATGTGCCTTACTTCTCGCTGATCTACGGTTGATCTTGTTACGATCTATCTCAGCAAGCAGAACGTTTCATTGCCAAGAATAGAACGGTTACCAAGGTTAAAACTTAGTAACTACTGCGCTTACAATTGTGTTTACTACAGTAATACCGAGTTAAGTGATTTGCAATTACTTCTGTTCATTGCAACAAATGAGTCAAACTTTAATGCAACAAATAGCTCAAATGTCCGTATTGTGCACGACGATTGATCACATTCACTGCTAACGCAATCACCTTGGCCTTGACCTTGGCCTTGACCTTGTCCTTATTAGCCGCCGACTGAGTACAGCTATGTCTCTGTTGAATCGAGAGATTATGTGGTTCCCCACAGTAACATCTTTTTCTTCGCCATATGAATGCAACGTAACAATGTGACATGATTTTATGACGTCATGGTGACCTGCGACTTGAGAGACTTGAAACTGGTGCTGATTGTGTTTCTCAAAGACTATCGGCATGCAATTTCCACAAGAGTGAAGCTCTGTACTGTCAGTCTGTCTTGTGATAACATCAACAATCTCAAAATGTTGTCACTTTTCCACCATTTATCATTTCATGTCACAGTGATGAGATCAAAATAAAACACCAAGAATTCTGAACTGTAACCTTAAAAGGGACGTTTGAAAAACCACACCGGCGAACCACAAACTGCACGTATTCTGCACAAGAAGTTCCCCTTCACGGGAAAAAAACCAAAAGTCTGTTTCTCGTCACTCTCAAAATCCGTCTTTCAACGAAATTAAATTTCCTACACAAAAATATTTAAAATCTTGCAAACAAAATAGGTGATCGAAAATTACATAAATACCTGAATGATTCTCGTTTCCTCCTGGCTTTTCCGAAAGATTAACGTGCCATTGCTAAATCATGAATAACAACAGAGAAGACCCGTGAATCAGGAAAGAAAGAGGAAGGTGGCGATATCGTCCTTATCGTCGGTACGTTACACTGCACCGTGAGGGAATGAAACGCAACCGGCAAGGTGCTTCTTTAACGGTAAAATCCTGCCGTTTCATGTCAACAGTTCACAACATAAAACGTCTACTGATATAGAGAACTTTCGTCAATACCATTTATCATTTATTTCAAAGTTTTATTTACCGATGATGTATTCTGCACAGAACTTTATACCAAAAGCATGTTTTTTGTGGTGGCATTCTCATTTCATCTTTAACCTATTTTATTTTATACACACGTAAACGTCCGGTGTTATTGCTAAGTTTAAAATTGTTGTGTTAAATACCTTGGGCGACACTGGATGCAATAAGCTAACATGTATTAAGAATTTTCTGGCATATCTCTACCCTCGGTAGCTAGGATATGTTTTGTTGGTATACGAACATGTTAAGCTCTTATATATGTCCCAGTGCATTGTAGACAGAATCATCTTCGTTCAATGTTACATGCACTGCCAAATGTTATCTTTATTTTGCTCTAATAATATCCATTGTCTACCGAAGCAGCTTACTCGGGAACGTCTGGCCCAAGTTGACAACAGTAACTTCTCGGAAGAACCCTTACCGTTTGTACCCACTGGTTGCTTAAGACTCAAGTAGCGGCATATTTGTGAGAATTGATTAAATGCAACTTGTAAGCATCCAGCAAATAAATGCAAGATATTATTTACACAGAGAAATAACCAATAAGAAGAAAAGAGAAACAGTCCATCCCACCATTAAATTAAAACAATGAAAAAGCAAACAATAGTATTATTAACACTATATGTTGAGCTCATTTCCAGGAATCAGAAATCAACTGCAATGTGTTTAAAAATATTCAAAGTTATTTTGTGAATTTACACAATTCTAACAATCTCTGCAACAACAGAATTGTTAAGGGCATTTTTGTTCAATGAAACAATCTTGCTGTTCTTTCTCAAGAAATTCCGAGCATCTTTGTGGCAGCAAAGGTTGTTCAGTTCAGTTGCATGAAGTTTTCATCGTCGCTTTATGTTTACGTTGTTGACATTGGAAGCAGTAATTCACCAGAAAAATCACCATCAATAGCGTACTGAATGCAATGTAATTATGAATATTAGTATTCATGAAGCAGTTCCTGCGTGGACATGAATGAATGTAAATACCATTCAGACAAATGTAGTCATTTCAATGTAATCCAACAAGGAATATTGCTTTTCCCCAAATCAAGATTCCCACATATTTTACTCCCTAGGTTAAATCTATACTTTATAGATCTAGTCTAAAATTTGGAATCTCTGTTCGTCTGGAACATTTGGTAATGAGCCAAGTGAATGGTACAAAAGGCCCATGCCCTGTATGAGAGACTTATGTGAACAAACCAGGTATGTCTGGAAAAAATTCACAGAATATTAAGATCTGTGGAAATTCATGACACCCGTACAAAGTACGGGGTATGGTTAGTTTACATGTACAATTTGAAAGCAAGGAAATCACTCGCAACCAGAGTTCTCTCCACGCATACTTCCACAACAACAATCTTAAGTAGCAGTTATTGTAACAGGGCACTACTTCAATTTGGGTCTGTAAATATTATCACTATTCCATGTGTTTGATCTTTTTGCGAGGATCGTCTGAATGCGGATCTTGTTTTTGTCGCCATTAAACAGGTAGATATTGTGTGTGAGCTACCCAGAATTGAGAATATCAGAATCTACATTAACGGATTTAGGTTGCACCCCGGCATGTTCTCCTCCTTCCCCACACTGACTTATTTTTTGATTTGACGTGCTTTGTTTGGGAATTGTGGCGAAATCAGAATTTGGGGTTGAACAGTTCCCCACTTCCCACCAGCCTGGGGATCCTGGAGATCCTGGAGTCATCTCTGATCTATGTATTCAGGTAGTAATATAACGCTTCATCCAGAAGATTAACGATCCAGATGAATCCGCTGATTACAATTGGTATGTAGCAACTGGTTCACCTGCGCTTCACCTTCGACGTAATATCATTATAGGCGTGCGTGCTGTTGGGATTACATGAAACGTGTGTATTGAATATGGTGTGGTGAACATGTACATGTACTGTGAACAGTGATCTATCACAGAAATACTCCATTCAAGTCACAAATGGCCATTAGCACTCGTCCATTGACCTATGGCCACATGAATGGAAGTTCTGGGCCACCTAGTTTGGCATTCTACTGAATGTGACTTGCCACCTAAGTTCAATCACCCATTTCAGTAAAAAAAATTTAAATATCTCAAAATCTAAATCAGGAGTACTATTTATGAAGTTTGTGGTTTTTTTTGATTGGAGTCACTTAAATTTTATTCGGGCCATGTAAAGTTGCCTGTCCCAAATTTTCAAAACAAAAAGACATACCTGCAAACGATACATTTTTGAATGTTGTTCTATAATTGATAATTTCCTGATTGTACTTTCGAGAAATGACACGCAACAAGCTTATTACTTGATCTGCATCGTCATTTTATACACAAGTCATCTCCCATTAATCGGACTGACGAAGTGGGCCACTCAATGGAAATAGGCTAATGAATCAGATTGTATCAAATTAGCATTTATCCGATTATAATTCAAGTATCCATACATCAATCATCCGAACAACAAAGCAACAATAAGCCTATTCTTCTTTCCCGGAACCCATTATTGGCATTAATGCTTGTTCACACTCAATGTTTTGTTTTTGTTTTGTTTTGTTTTGGAGGACACAAATCCTTTTTGTGAGGCCACCGATACCCCTGTCTTTGACTTCTGGTGACATCTGCCCTGGGTTTCAAATCCAGAGTGGATCCCTTGTTTGCATGCTTTCTCACCTGTAGTGATCCTCAGATTCACCTCTGGTGCAATGCCTGCTGACTGTATTGAGGTCAGCATCGGCTATGTGTGAACGGATATTTAGTCTTGGGAGCAATTCGAGAACTTATTGTGAGGCACTATCTACAATAGGAAAACGAAATGAAGAGGCGAGGCATTTTAATTCCCAGACACGAACAGAAATTCAAATGCAATATTGTTGTTTCTCTGAATCTGCTGCGATTCGGAAGCTTATCTGCATATTGAATGAGCAAACAGTGATTCCACAATTGCCTCTTGATTCTGATCCCGTAAGCTGTCATCACTGCTATTCAATAATGAATCAATCTGTTGCAAAGAAATAAAATAAATCCTGATTCACAGTAATGGGGATGGTCATGTGTCTAAAATGTTGACGCTGATGATCTAGTAAATCTGTCTGTCAAGAGTCTGTGTGTCCCCATTGTGATGACAAACATGAATCCTAAGGAGTCAGAATGAGGTTGAAAATTCAGAACGAGGCTCAAACCTTGATGACACGATTTTAATGACGTGACACCCCGACGAAGTGGAGGGCACGAGCTAGTAAAGATAAAATGAAGGAGGACCCAGGCCAGATACCTCATCGACGAAAGTTTCCCATTTTAATTCTTGCGTTGAAACGTCGCTTAAGACTATCAGAACTTAATGGAAATTAAATAATAGTACCGAACCATTGCAGGTCATTAAAATCTTTCTTTCGTTTGATTCAGAGATTCTCTGAGGAAATCAACATTAGTTTGTTTTGAGTTTTGATCAACAATCAGACAAAGCAAAAATATCAGAAATTTAACAATCCAGCAGTTCCAGCAAAGGACCAACGTCGTACGAATCCACAGACATCGTTCCTGGTTACGGAACGAAACCACAAACGCGCCATACAAATCTACATCCGAATTCCACTACTAATTAACTAGACTTATGCTGATTGACAGTCGTGAGAACAAGGTTAAAACTAATCAGAAGCCGGAATCACACGAGTTTTCAATGTTCCGAACCACGGATTGGCACTTCCCGGTACTCAACACGTTATTTACGGGAACGTCCGTTACGGAACCGGCTAAACAACGCACTCTACAACCGATAAACGTTCTCATCGGAGTTAACCTATCGTTTAACATCACTCAAAAAGGTTTGGCCTCTATTTTTTTTTACACAAGCTGGCAACCCAAAAAACTCCAACATAACACAAACAAAAGGGGGTATCGAGAATTATTCCATGTGCAGTCCATATTACCACGGGAGACATGCACCGTATGGCAGTACATGTAGTCGGCCATGCAACACATACAATTACGTTGGCACTAGTTTCTAATTAGTAAAATCGGTTTCGGACGAAATAATCGACGATGGATTTCACAGAGACGGACGGGATGGCGTTTTTTTGGTAAAATTTTGAGGTAAGGAACGGACTTGAACACACAGCCAGGACTGTAATTGTTTTACTGACGCATTGTCGCTCAATATACTCCCAGAAACAGATCTAGAAATCCACAAACATCGAGAAAACTGTGTAATATCATGTTGATATCTATTGCATACGAAGAGCTTTCTTGAAAACCATTACATGGAACAGGTATTAACATGATATTACACACAGTTTTCCCGATGTTTGTGGATCTCTAAATCTCCTTCCGTGAGTGTCTTACATGTAAGGGGCATTGTCAGTAAAACAAGGAGAGTCCAGGGTGTGTGTATATACAATACAGCACAGCACTACAACAGTTGGTAAAGAATACGTTTACAAGACTTACCAAAAAATGTTAATCAAATTGAAAGAAGTCTACAGAGTGCTGGTGCTGCTAATCACGATTTGGTTTCTCTGTCTTCAGCTTGTTATTTAATAAAACGGTACAACAGCCCTTATAATGAAGAAGTACATGCAGCAGGAAGGCCCTACTGACTGACTGAAAGTGTAACTTGTGGCAGTAGCATTGGAAAGGGGCATCAATCAAAAGGGGATGGATGTACCGGAGGAGGTGAGGTACTGGAGGAGTAACGGGAACCGACCCGATTGGTTCGTCGAAACGCAAACAGAACGGGAACAGGTTGCGTGATGGCGAAATCTGCAGCTGCAAGTAAGTTACCATCACCACAACCAGAAGGAGGAGGAATGCGATTTCGGTTTTTTTCTTAGTGTTTTTTTTTTTGGTCGTATGTGTAAGAAACAGAAAGTGGTAGAAGAAATATACAGTAATGTTACCGTCGCAATTTGTGTGAATCTAGCACGGCCGGTGTCTGAACAAACATATGTTCATTACGTAAATTACGTAGACTGCACTGTCTGTAGTGTGAAGCTGGAGACACGTGCCGACCACTCAAGGCCCTGTTCCACCGAGAGGTCAAGGAGTGTAAGAACGTAACAGATACGTTAATAAATAACACTAATGTTAACGAAGAAGTCAAACACGCAAAGAGAAAACGTTCAATCAAACCACCGTAAGGTTGCGTTTACACTGGCCTCTTAGCAATGGTGTTAGCGTTAGCGATGCAAAATCTTCTCAGCGGACATCGCTAAGGAATGGGTAGAATATCCGTTCTTAGCGATGTTCGCTATCGCTAATGCTCAGTGTAAACGGACCCTAATAGTCAATATCTTGTAACACTTCTTGCTCGTCCATGAACTGTTGATTTTGATTTCGGAAAAGTTGAAAGTTAATTTTAATTTTCAGCTGAATTGTCTCAAACAAGTTAAAAAAGAAAGGTAATTAAAATGATGGCTTATTATTGATTTCGAAAAGTTGATTTTCATCTGGGCAAGTTAAATATTGATCTACTCATTTGGACGGTGGAAATTGAGCTAAATTCTTAAGTTATACACTGCTGTAAGATTAAGGACTCATTCCAACAACGACATTCTCTCCACTTCCTCAGAGATTTGCGACAAAATAATGGAATAAGTGGGGGAGCTTTCTTAGCGTAAATTCAATTACGCGCTGTTTGTATTTCGTTGTTGATGTGGGGGAATTTTCGGGTCTTCTTTGCCATGATGCTTCCTATTTTGAATCATCTTACAAAGAGCTGTGAGAGTGAATAAGTGTAAGCTGTCGGGAAGAAGTTCAACCAGAAGATTCCAATATTATCTGGCAGGCTTTCCCGTCTGCAAAGCTGGTTTTACATTATGAAGCTGTCTACACTCACTACCGGTGGTGTAGCAACCAGCCACCATGGCCGCTAATATCTATGATGTAACCTGGCTATGTTTACAAGCAGAAGAGCTATAAGTCTGTCCTGTCATGCTGGAAAATGATTCAGGCTCGGAGGAATGACCTGAACTCTTGGCAAACAAGAAAAGTGATACACCTCACATGAAACCCAGTGCGTGGCATGTTTTCAGGTATGGCACAAAGGTAAAGAGGACGGAGTTCGTTCCTTCAAGATTGTGTGATAAATACCCTGGGAATTCAGACATATTTACCACCAATATGTAAGCAACATCATTCATCGGCTGATACCCGACTCCACTCAAAAGCAGGAGGCCAGATCTCCTTTCAGTTCCCCACTCAGAGCCCAAGAGTAACATCTCGTGTTCTGATTGGCTGCCCATCGAGTTCTCCGCGTTCCATATTTAGTGGATGGTATATTTAGCTTTATTCCCAGAATATATTCTTGAAGGCAATAACACAACTGTTTCCACTTAATTTTGATGTTGTTGGTGAAAACCCTTCTGGCAGACAAATCATATGGACTGATAACCTAGAATGCTACAAACCCAGTTTTTGGACTCTTTAATTCATCATCTAAAAAAAAATCTGAATACTTTCTGCCAAAGTGAAGAGTGTGTATAAAATGAAAGTCAATGAATTATATACCGAACTGTCCGCCAGGGATAACATAACTGACTGTGACTATTCGTTTTCAATTGAAAAATATTTTTGTTCCAAATCAATGTCCAGGCTTTGGCTTGAGTTCGAAATTCACGAATATCAGTTTCCTTTTAGAACGTTTGGTGATTTGATTTGTGATAGAATTCGTTCAACTATTACTCTCACAGCGATGAATAATACAAAGTCAATTGTAATTCTAAATTTATTGAATTTATCACAATGAAATCTATCATTGTCACCTCTGAATGTTTTCCATTTTAAACTGCACATCGATTTATTGTGAATAACAGTCAATATTGAAAATGAAATCCATTTTCAATCCTTATTTCATTCTTATTGATCTAATTCTTGGCATTAATATCATTTTTATTCACTTAATACTTTTTGAGCATCACCGGAATGGACGAAAAATTGACCATTTCCAACAGCAAATAAACATAATGGCTTTGCTCAACAAGGAAAAATGATACAATTGCAATGAAAATTCACTGACTATTTTGATTTTCCTTCTCCATCGAACATGACAAAGAATATTTTAGAGGTTGTAATTTCCAGTTCCAATTTCCAGCAATTAACATTTCAAAACCTGACTATAGTTACGGCAGTTGTTTTTTTTTTTTTTTTACATAACGCCGTATGATACGGGGCATTAATAATAACCGAAATTCCACGGATTTTCTGAACATTCGTCTACTTGTCCGCAAAACGTTAAAATTAGTGTGGACGAGTGAAACCCTCGTCCACATAAACATGTAAAAAAGAAATTTAAGAGTATAATTGCTATAATTTTTTTTGTTCCATGTTTAAACGAGTTTCGTTCCTCCAAAGATGGAAAAGTTGATTTCAGTGCGGACGAGTGGCTGTACACTGGACAAGTGACTGAAACTCCTCAACAAAACCACAGAATTCTTTCACGGACAAACATCACACCACTCATTGGTGATAACATCAGCATTTCGGCATGACAAAGTGGAAATTCGGGGAATGTATTAGAAGAAATGGAACCGTCTTTCAAACTTGAAAATCCACAGCCGGAAAATGAACTTGAAACAAGAAAGTCCTCCTGCGTGAACGCAAGAGGCATACCGCCCGCTGCGTAGCCGAACTATCCCCGGAGAATCATGTCCCCCCCAAAAAAACTCGGTAACTCAGTACCGAGTACCCCCCCTGGGACCAAGTACCCCCCGGGACTGAATACCCCCCTGCTCCCCCCGGGACTGAGTACCCCCGGAACTGAGTACCCCCCCAGGACTGAGTACCCCCTGGGACCAAGTACCCCCCTGGGACCGAGTACCCCCCAGAACCAAGTACCCCC
>JBCAUG010022478.1:0-10632 GCA_038406175.1 Haplosyllis leylae
GGGAAAAATGAAAAAAATACTGGAAAAGTCAGGGAAAAGTCAGGGAATTTTGTCAGAGGAAAAAAGTGGGAACCCTGTAATATTTACCTACTTTTATCAGAAATACAGTACAGGCAATTTAATGTTCGAAAACTTAAATGAATCCCTGTGCGGTTGGAACTGTTTATTATGATGTTTTTGCATTTATCACATACTGTTTCAATCCAGTGTGATTTTGACTGGGCAGTGCCCTGAGTACACGAATCCATTTATTCCATACTGGGCCGCAAAGCGACAAAATGATTGACCAATTCAACGTAAACAAGAAAGTCCTCCTGCATGAACGCAAGAGGCATACCGCCCGCTGCATAGCCGACCTATGGCGGGCGGTAAATATTACATTTAATATTGGAATCTAATCCCTTTTGTGACATATTGTAATGATTGACCTGTGCATTCAAAATAATGGATTACCACAATCGCGAATTTCGTGGCAGGTGATTAGAGGGGAATCGTCAGCATCCGCTAGTGGCTGGTGAATTTTAGTGAAAATTTTGAACCCGGGGCTAGTGATTTCAGAAAGTCACCTGTCCGTTGTGTCAAGTGGAATCTAATTCTTAACGATGTCCCTGGGTGAACAAAAACATTCACTGGAAAAATAAGTATTATAAATAATGATAACCAAAATGAAGGAAACAGTATGGAATAAAACCATCATTAAGACTATTGTTAGTGAACATTAACTGGCTAATTATGACATCCAACTCTGCCTCTGCTACGATCCCAATGGTCCGTGAAGTAATTACAGCTGTACCTGTAATCACTGCCGTTTGTTCTGATAAGCCCAGTACCTGCTTTTATCGGAGTACTGGTGGACTATATTTTAGAAAAATTATTACGATACTCAAGAAGAAATGTGAAATAATGAATAAATTGCTTTTACATCTCAAGCGTTGTTATGTTAGGATGCATGGTTTGGCCTTATGGTCATAGACCCTTGATTGACGCACATTCCATGTTGATATAGGCACACCAAAAACGCAATGATCGTTTGTGCAGAAATCTTTTTTTTTATAATACTTATTTTTCCAGTGAATGTAATAGAGCCACCCAGACATGTGTTGAACAGAATGTTCTTTGTTTCATGCCCCACTTCACTTTTTGGACTTGGAATTATTTCAAGATTCAATAGAGCATATAAGGGCCTGAAAATCTGAGTCTGGCAAGGAATGACGGATTGGCTGAGTGGGTAAGACATTAGAATTCTAACCCATAGATGGTTGGTGTAGTGAGTTTGATTCCCACTGGAGATTTTTTGCTGATTTTGAACCCCCTTGATGTCAATTTTGTACAAAACTGCCAGAAATGTTAGATTTGTGTTATTTAGGAAAAGCTCTAATGGAAAACCACTGATTGCGTTTTGGATACCAAACTTGACCTAGTTTGGGTTTTGGTCAATTTATCCACAAATCGTATTAATTCATTCACTTCTACTGCTTACGAATTTTTTAATTGATTTTACCGCTGGACATTGGTGAACCATGCCAACTGCCTAATTAAACGGTTAGGTCGACAAAAAGAACCCGCTTTACTCTGTATAGGAATAAGTCTAGGTATATTTATTTGTATAAAATATAAGTTAAAGGTAACAATTATCCTATGAAATCAACATGACATTTTGAAACATGTAACATTGATATGACAGATTTGACGGCATGTAGTTTGACGCTTGTGACTAAGCGATGATCAGAATTATGTTCATTTATCTTAGCAATTGACACAAAAATGGCGTTTCTGGAATAATTGCTGCCAAGTTTAATATTGGAATTGCAGGCACCATAACAGATGATATATGTGACTGATTTTGCATGCCTTTCCATGTACTCAACCATGTTTCTATGAAAGTGTCTAAATGATAGCAAATACCGTTGCCTTGTGCCTGAAGTAATAGATAATGGTGGTACTCATTTCTACAGCGCGAGCTGTTTTTTTGACAACGTCGTCATCTTTTGCACTCATTTTGACTATTATAAATTAATTTGTGAAAAGCTCGCGAGGTCAAAACACCACCTCGTAGGACCTCGCGAGCTGCAGAAATGAATACCACCATTGGTTACGTATGAAATATACCATTAAATCTGCCATACGTGTGCACTACTAGCTTCTGTACAACCTGTGTACGCTAACGTCACTAATGTGTACACTAATAAATGAACACAGCACAACTTGACAGTGTTTGGAGTATCCAGTAACTATGTGAATGTACATTAAATCAGTTTCCACGGCAACCCTTGCGGAATCAGAACCATGGTAACGTAACCTGTAACAAAGGTGGTGATAAATTCTGTACATTTTCCTTCAAATTTTACATGGCACATTTAATACTGCATAATGCCTTTGGCTATTCGTGCAACCTCTTGAAAGTGATAAATTTACTTTCTATTTCCCCAACTGCAATTTAGATTTAACGTTAACATGTGGTTCTGAAGAGGGATTAGTTTCCCAAGATTTACACAACCATGGGTTTTCTAATTCTCACAGAGAAAGACAGAAATGTGCAGTTTCGGTGTAATGGTGATATGCTAGTATTTTATAGAAGCCCTAATGACTAGCAATGGTTGATATACAGTAGTAGTATACAGATAAATATGTCACGGACTTTTTCCAGAGCTATTTCATTGCAAAGGAATGCCTCCATTTTTTCAGGAATATTCACTTCTTCAAAATGAAAGAGTTCGCGAAACTGGAATAGCAAGTCGATATTTCGATAATTGACTTTCTACGTTTTTTTGTAAACTGATGCACTTAATTTCAGTATCATACACTCCCTACATGTACCTTGGGCACAACATTGCCACTACAGAGTGCACATAAATTTTGCATCACCTAATTGAACATGTATATCTATTGCCTGTCATGTCAAACAACTCTTCTTGTTTCTTTAGTTTCAGAGACTGGTAGATTTACTTTGAGAATTAAACACATATTAATTATGAAGCCTTTTACACTTCCATCACCAGTGAAATATACTTCTCAGCCTTGGGTATATCAATTGACACTGATATCTACTTGACATCTTTGTTTAACTAATAAGTTTATATTGCACTGAATAGTAAATATAAGAAAAGTAAGCATGAAATAAGTTCACCTGGACTTCCATAATTAGGTAAATTTGCAAATAACTTTTTGTCAAAAAACTCCCAAATTCCTTCATACTCCAAACAAAATATAAAGACTGCAGTTCATATTCTACGCAAAATGTTTCCGAATTGTCTACTGAGAGAATGCACGGCCTGTTCAGATGCAGCAGAAACATTTTGAACTCTTATCACATTTTCCTTCTTTCATTATTCTGACGTATCTGCAGTTTGTTGTTTGTATTCCTTCTACTTGAATAACCAGAAGAGAATTCCTTGAAACGCGAACAATATGGCGAGGAGAATCCAGTCCCTGTTGGTCTGTAAGAGTCCTATCTCTTGTTGTTGTCGGAGTGATCGTTGCAGTACAACCAGTTGACCCTGAAGAGCTGACAGTTTATCAATCTGTTCTTTTTGAGCCTGTAGCAACGGTTGAAGAGCCTTCTGTAGTGACGAGCCACTAGCACTACCAACTTTGCCCGCATCTTCAAGTTCTGTCAAAATAAAACCATAGTTTCTTTAAAATGAAACATCATTTGATAACCCCGCCCCTTTCTCAATCCTTTTCACCTTATCAACGCCAAAAAGAAAGAATTATGTTCCTACAATTGAAACTGCGATAAAATTACTGATTTCTCTTTATTACCATACTTAGAGTCTGGGTGACTAATCTAATATTACTAAACATTCACAAAATGGTCTTAGTGTACAGTGCATTCAACATTAATCGATAGCACAAGTAGGCACGAATGCATTAAATCTAACGAAGGGTACCGACCCCCATTTACATTAAACCTTACGCTGGCCAGCCCATGCATGTTAGCAAAATTTTCAGCAAAGTTTAAAGACGGGCAAAATGCAAGATGAAAGCATTTTGTAGTCTCCTAAAGCACTGTTGCTGTAATGAACTAAAACCTCTATCCCAAGCAGGAAAACTTATTCTACAACGTAACCCATTAGTAGCATGCTGCATTATGAATTCTAACCCACAGGATAAAGCCCAGCGACAAGTAACCTCACCTATTTTACGTGCTAAATTTATAGTTTGATCACCAATTTGTGCCCAAATGTTCGTGGAACGTACATTTATCGAACGAAAATACCACTGCCTGTTGTTAATTTCATGTTGTAAAGGTTTTGAACGTTTGACCATTTTGGCACTGGAGATCTATCGTTGATATCTATGCGATGCTGCTACATGCTACATGCATACACCACGCTATTATCCTTGTCAACATGGAACATTCCCTATGAGATATACACTGTATAATGTACTGTTCATTCGCATTTTTATTCTAAATAGGGGCAAATATAATTTAATATGTTCACAGATTTATGTGAATCATTTCATCCTCCGCAGTTCAACAGACTGGCGTACAGAGGAAAGTTAGGAGCTTGGAAACTTTCCATTGAGGATAGCTGTATTGAGAAACAGGTACACATGTTTGTAATTAATGTGTCAAAGTCATGTCATTGCCGCTGTCTCAGGAAAAATTGCAGTCTTTAGTAAGATCAGAAAATAATTAATTTAGCACTGATTGATGTGGGAGAAGGCAATGACGCGGTGTAAGAGCGTGGCGTATGCTTGTGTCGGTAAAAGCTGTGTTATATAAGCACCATCATCATCAGGGGAGGAGTCACTATCTGCTACCATCAGCAGCCCACCTGCGTCCCCATCTGGGCTAGAGCTCCCGCTTTCGTGCTCCACAACCGCTGTTCGTGCTAAGTGTTTTATACTCGCACGTTTTATTCGTGCCACACGGGCACGATCCACTGTCGAATGTCGGTTGGATTCGTCCACATTTGTGATGCTGGTTGTTCGAACAATCGGCGTCCTGTGTCTCGTCTTGGTCTGGACAACGAAGTCGTTTTCAAACTGAATGACGTCATTCATCGCGTCCCACGGTCGGAGGCTGTTTAGTAAAAACAAAAAAAAAACACATTAATGACAGTCCGTGAAGCAGGGTTGCCACATTTGAGTCCATTCAAAATTCCCTGACATTTCCATGACATTTCCCTGACAAAATAACAGTTTTCCCTGACAATTTCTTTTATTTTTCAATCTATGAAAAAACAACTTTTAACTGTTATTAAAGGCAATTCCCCCACACACCCAGGGTTTTTGAAAGGCAAAAGTTTAACAGTAATAATCAGCAGACCTTGAGTACATATTTGCCAAGCAGACATTTACATAAAAACAACCCAGGTAGAGCCCTTATCATATGATGGAAGTTTCAATCTAAAAATAATGTTTTTTTCCCTGACAAATTAACAGTTTCCCCTGACAATTTCTTTTATTTTTCAGTCTGTGGAAAAACAACTTTTGAGCAATTACCCCGCACATCCAGGATTTTTGAAAGGCAAAAGTTTAAAAGTAATAATCATTAGACCTTGAGTTTATATTTGCCAAGCAGACATTTACATAAAGACAACCCAGGTAGAGCCCTTATCATATAATGGAAGTTTCAATTTAAAAATAATGTCATGACAAAATTCCCTGACATGACATCACAAAATTCCCTGACAATTCCCTGACATGGGTCAAATGGCCAAAATTCCCAACATTTTTTCAAAATTCCCCAACTTTTCCCTGACCTATAGAAAATTTTGTTTTTCCCTGACACGTGGCAACCCTGTCGCCATCATTCAAACGACTTGCACACGTATAAACATTTTACTCACCTCTAACAACTGGGGATTACTCTGCGCTATTTGTTGCAACACAGCAGGCAGAAGGTTGGGGTTTTCTTGTAAAACGCGTCGCATTTGTTGAAACTGTGGTTGATTTCGTAAAAATGCCAGTGGGTCTTGCACTAAAACAAACAGCACAAATTACAATTCGATTAATTTTTCCGAAAACCGAAACACTGTTTAATTTTTATCCAAGTTATAAATTTCGTGCAAAGTCTTCTCTAAACAATAAACAATATTGGTAGGGACATGGAATGTCAGTACCTCCTCCACCTCCTCCTCCACCTGCGGGGGGAGACTGCTGTCCTCCGGCAGCTGGCTGCTGTCCTCCTGACTGTGCCGTGGGTGCAGGTGCAGGCGCAGCTGGAGGGGCATCTTCGGGTATACCCTGCAGAAGTAGAAATCAAGTTACAATGTGTTATTACTCCCACTGATGACAACGAAAATAAGTTCGGGCACACTGATGTGTATAACCGGATATAAGGAGCATTTTTTCTCAATACGACTTACACTAAGTAAATATTCCACAGCTCTGTCAGGGTTGTTAAAGCTGGCTCTCAACGCTCGCACCACCTGATCGCGTTCAAATCCCATGGACATCATTTCTGTCACAGTTCGCTCGTAGGCTTCACCGGTCACAAGTGTACTTTCTGCACTGGCATCGCTGCTGGTTGCTGATGTGAAAAATTACAAGCAACAATACAGTCGAGTGTAATACATTTTCCAAAAAGAAAGACCTCGCATTAACAGTTCGAGGTACACCGACCACGGGCCCTGTCCTAGACGCTGTGATCACTCTAGACCAGCCCTAGTAACGGAGAGTAGGATCACTCTGTCCGGGGATAGGGGGTTCAGGTGACTCCTGGACCCCTCTCCCCCTCCCTGTGAACAAACGTCTGTGAAAACATTACCTTTCCTCTTACTACGTACGCGGTTGGTAATTACATTTGTTAAAATAATTAAATCCAAAATAACTGACACCAACAATTTCCTTTCAAACATAAGTTGCACACACATGTCATGCGTTGTGAAACATGATTTGAACCCATAAGCTGAAAACTTTCAGTTGTGTGGAGATCTTATCGAGACCACTAAATTGTTAATCATTGAAATATAAGTCAGTACAATTGGGCCTCTCTTTTAGTCCACAAAGACACTTTTTTTCGACCATAAAAATAGTGAATACAAAGGATTTAGTAAAGGTAATCTGCCATCTTATTTTCCAAACCTAAATGGAGGTTAGTCCCTCAAAAGACCATGGAGGAAAAATTGAACTGAACTTACACTGATCTGTTGACGCTGTGGTTCCAGTACTTGTTGTGCTACCACTTCCTGCTACAGCAACACCACCCGCCGTTCCTTCTTCTGAAGACGCCGCTGTTGTGTCCATTTTCTCTTCCGCTTTTTCTTCCTTCTTTTCTGTTGGCGTCTCAGTTTTCTCCTCTTTTTTCTCTTCCGGTTTCGCTTCAGCTGGCTTAGCATCTGCTGCTTTAGTCTCAGTTGGTTTTGCTTCAGCTGGCTTAGACTCGGCTCCTTTTGCCTCAGCAGGTTTTGCTTCGGTTGGCTTGCTTTCTGCTGCTTCTGCTGCTGGTTTCGGCTTCGGCTGAAACATGGCAGGAGAATACTCATTTCTCTGTTCATTACCTATAGAATGGGTCATTAACTGTACTAAAACTGGACTGGGCTGTCAAGGAATGGATGGTGGCTCCATGGAATTGGTCATTCATGGGTGTTCGGCGGTTCAGAAGAGGAAGGGCGTTGTGGGTGCAATGGGTGATGGGCTGCACGGGTTACTGGGGATCTAGGGGTTGCGGGGATCTAGGGGGCAAGACCATGGGGGTATTCAGACTCTCGGGGATGACAAAACCGGAACTCACCAAATTGTTTGGCAAAAGGCAGAAATTGGAGAGCTTAGGAAGTTAAAATGGAATTAGGAGTGAGAGGTCTAGTTGGTGGTGGCGGTCTCAGTACAAGGTACTAGGCACGGGGAGATGATGGAAATGGGGGCGTAGCGGTTATTTGTTTTCAGGAAAAGCCTCTTTCGAAAAAATAACTGCATCACTTTGCTAGTACACATTTTTGTCCAATATTAAATAAAACAACCCGGAAGAATTTTATTTGGTTTCATAGAATTTTCTCGCGAATCAATAGTGGTTTCGATTTTTTTGTGAATTGTCCCTTTTTTCACTGATGTGCAAAGAAACGGTCTCACCTTTGTCACCATGATGACCACGAAGTTCTTTTCTTCAATTTTGTAGGACTCGACAGTTTTCTCATCGTCCAATATTTTGCCTGAAACAGATAATATAGTGCAGAATTGATGTCACCGAATGATCACCACCCATGGACATAGCTCAATCAATATCCGGTTACTTTTCAAAATACATGTACATTTTTGCGAACCTGAACGCAAATTTAACTGGCAAAAACGTCTACCTGCGTAAATAAGTTTCTGGTTTTCAGCTGCAAAATCACCTCCCTTTTCTGCCTCTATTTTCCTTTTCAGTGCCTTCACCTGCAAACAAGGAATATTTATTTGTCCACAAACCCGTTTTATATCATCATTGGTAGTATTTGAGGATCAGTTCCTCGCGCAAATTGTATCGCTTTCAATGAGAATGCTTTCCAGCATTGTCGCACCCCATTTGATTCTATGATTTAATTTAACTGTAACTTGGCTTTCGACACATTTTTTTGATGAATGCCAGAAAGTAGACAGAAAAGGGATGCTGTACAATCTCAAGGTGTTCTGCACGTAATGGGATGTAGAAAGTCTGTAACGTTGCACCTATAAAGCGCTAACTTGAGGGTCTGAAAGTTAAAACTTGACATATGTTCAAGGACACGTCATGCCTGTTTAAAAGGCAAATTAGATCTAGATTTGTTTCACAGCCTTTGCAAGTGAAATTGAAGTGGTCTTCGGACAACGCCAAACATCTTTATTTCTACAGCTCGGGGTGCCCCTAAGAAAACTTTTCAATTAAAAGTGCACAAAGAGATCTGATAATATCTTCGATCATTTCGTTGTTCTGTCCATGATTTTAATTCTTGAATCTTCTGTTTAAAAGGTCTTCAGCTTCATAAGATAATAGGAAAATTTATCTTAAAATTGGAGCCCTTCCACTCCTACTTTTATTGACAAAAGATACAAGAAAATAGAAATATATAATAATCTACATAATTGCTAAAACTACAGCTCCAAATAAACTTATGACGACACACGATGAATCAACAACATTGAAACTTTGAACAGATGCAATCCACGTTTCAATAAAGTGTTGATTTGAAACAACAACACTTACCAACTCCGTTGGTTCAACAGATATTTTAAACGTCTGCTGTTGTAGCGTTTTGATTGTTATCTGCATTTTGACCAGTGTTCAAGAAATATTTCCTAAAATGTAAAAATTCCAAATGCACTCCACACCGGTTATGATGAGGACATCGCCGCCATATAATACGTCTAAATAGTCGACGAACCGTTGACAAAGCGACAAAATGTACATTCATCAAAAACATTCATCTCTCCTCAACTGCTACATATTTTGGAAATGAAACATATTTTTTGAAATGCAGAAAAATATACATTACTAGCATACGAAAACTACTGTTAAAATAGTTCTTTCTACTTGTAGTATCTACGAGAATTCACTTTTAAACAAACTAAAAAGATGACGTCATGTGAAGAATACTAGTCCGAAAGCTGGCGTCAATTTAATTGTGTTAAAAGGAGACAAGCAGAGAGAACCAATATGTTCGGGCTAGTTACAGGGAAGCATCATGCAGCATTTTAGTCTCCATCACTTAAAAAGATGCAAGTTATAACGAATAATACAGAGCCCGAAAAGCTGAAGGTAAGAGGAATATGATTGATGGAAACATTGCACTTGCCTTTGTTGTTCTTACGAGCACAAAATTGTTCAAAGCTGTTAGTTGCAGCTGCAGACATTTCACATGGACAATGGCCATGGGCATTTTAATTTTATGACACCTCCATGAGGGTAGATCTAATGCAATCCTTTTCTTTTCTGACAGAAGTTTATCAATGCATAGAACGATGTACTCCGCTCATGAATTTATGCAGGGTAATTTCACGATTTCGTAGAATGGATTCTGAAAAGTGACATAAGATTGCACCGAATCTGGAAGTATGAGTCACCACTGAACAGGTGGTCATGGTGACACTTAGATTTATTTAAACCAAAATCAGTGTGTATTATTATGTAGATGTGAACATTTCTATCACAGTCAAACGATGTCAGAACAAACTGCATGTAGTAGCTTCAGTCAGCATGCATGGAAGAAGGACCTGTGCGTTAACTGTGGACGTCTTCGTTCAGTCCACGCAGACATTCCTACACCTGCCAAAAGATTATCGAAAGGTAAGATTGCGGACATAAATGGTGGACCTTTTTTACCGCCCGCGTACGTAGGACGACGTGCGGTTATGTTTTCACAGGTGTGTGTCTGTTCGGGAGAGGGGGCGGTTACGCATCTCCATTCCATAATACTTGCACTGGTCCCATGTCTAGTCTCGTAAAAGACATCATCGATGTGTAGAGTTTCGAGTCTCCCATCGAGTCTCGGCATCGTACGATTCTCTCTGCGCATGCGTAAAAGTCGTGCGATTCCCACGTGGCGGCCATTTTTAGCAGCAAAGCCTTTGTGAATTTTTAGTCGCGCTGCCTCTCCGAGCAGAGCAACTTATCTGTTCACTATGGCGTCTGTATGTATGTTTGCTTGCTTGGTTGTTAGCTCAAATACAAAATTTCGAAAATGTCATCAGATCTCAAAAATTCCAAAACAGGAATATGTTTCAGACCAT
>JBCAUG010022489.1:0-10632 GCA_038406175.1 Haplosyllis leylae
GCTACTCATCTGGTTGGATCCCTGTGGGGCTCTCAACCTAGGATGTGTAGTCGACGGCTGCACGGTACTTTGGGACCATGCAAAAATACATGAAGAAAAGTTTGTTAAATATCTGACTTAATCTTGATGATTTCTTTAGAACTCTTTACTTGTTTCAAAGTGCATCTGTTGCAACTCTTTTTATCAACACTTTCTTGGTATTTGTGCTCAGTGACTCTTGATGGGTAAAATAATAAAGATGCGAACCTGACTTAATCTTTATGATTCCTTTAGAATTCTTTATTTGTTTCAAAGTGCATCTGTTGTAGCTCTTTCTTGGTATTTGTACTCAGTGACTCTTGATGGGTAAAACAATCAAGAGACAAACCTGGAAGACAAAGCTATGAGATGGGGTATGCCTGAACTGTAGGAATCAGTATCAAAAATGCAACTTCCAGTACACTGTTGTGCACTGTAGCTTGCTACATGAATATCAATCTGTAAGATAATGAAGTGTACCAACTAGTACATTGTAGGGTGGTATATCTTACTCTACAAATTGGAATGTATTAATCTTGGTAACAAAATCAGGTGTTGTACCAACACTCTTTGAGCACTTGGCACCAGCCTGTCCTCCTTCATCGAGCTGGTACCAGTTTTCACACCTTTTGTCAGGTAAGGCCATGGTTTATGGAGACACTGTCCATCCTTTGCAACCACCCCAGGTATTAAACTGGGTGGCCTGCACAGAATAACAAAGTGCACTATCTGGTACAGTGTACCCTGCACTGTACAGCACCCATGCAAATTTAGAGAAATAACAGGTAAAGCTTATTCCCTGAGAGTTGATTTCTGACTTAATCTCTGATATTACGAAAAAAAGTTAACATCCTTCAACACAACTATTGTATTTTATCCTTTGCATATTTTGTCACCAATATTACTCTTAATTAACTTGTCTATCTTGAGATACTCCAGTTAGCAACTGGAGCAACAAGTCCCTTATCTGAAGATGGGAACAGCAGTTAATCATGGGTGTTCTGTTCACACACTGGGTCCAAGTTTGGTGAATCACTACACACTGGAGGTGGGGTGGTACTTGGTGGCCACCAGTTTCTGCCAGTATCAATGATAAATCTGTGTACCCTCTGCAGTACTCCTACTGTAAACGAGCAGCTTTGATGTGAAATTTATTTCGAACAGTCGCACTATAAAGCAGAGTGGTGTCACAGCAAAGATTGTCCAATGTGCTCAAAATGCTCAAATAATAATTCTTAGACACTATTTACTAGATCCAGGAGGAGTGTTGCGAGAGTCACTGCTCCCCTCTACCTGAGAAGTTCTGTTCTGTAGCTAATGGTACTTAATAATCTAGTGGTTAATCTGGTAGTCTTACTTTTCCTGGGATGCAGGGCTAATATTACCACAGGTATATCAAGCACACCATGTAAAGAAGTTCCCCAAAGGCCTGGAGGAGTTCCAATTATCCCTACCACCTTTGGTACTGGAGCAAGGTAACTTGAATTGAATCACTTTTATCACATTTGAGCCTCACTCCCACTCCCAATGGAGTTGAACGTTCATTTATTCTATCAACTTACCAAATTAAGGAAATCGGAGAAAGCGCGAAAGCGTGAATTGGGGTCAAAAGATGTACTCTTTTAGGATGATCTTACCGAGCAGCATATTAACATATAATTTAACATATTACTATATATTATTCCACAATCACGATAATTGTACTAGAAGGCTTCATGAAACATGAGATTAAGAATTTAGAGATTAATCACGGAAGAATGACATTATCAAAAGAAATATTCTAAAAACAGAATAGTTTTATCGCAGTGATCAGTTCAGAAGAGGAAATGGTCGGAATCGTAGTAAGAGTGACTAGCCCTATATTAGATAGCAGCATTGCAACAGAAAAAACGTCCAATGATGAGAGGCAAGGTTGAGTGCAGATGAGAGTCCAGAGTGAGCGGGCGAGTCAAGAGTGAGCAGGTGATTCAAGTGGAGTTTCCAGTGGAGCAATTTTTGCCGACCCTCGACTCATTTACTCGTTTCACCTTAGTTATCTCAAGATCAATTCAAGAAGTTGCTGGTATTTGAACCCTATGAGGATGTTCAGAACCTTTCATTACTGCTGACAGACAATGTAAATAAAAATGAGTCAATGAGTCGAGGGCCAGTTAAATTGAGCTAAGTCAACATTCAGTTGCCAGCTTGGATCTTCATGGCCTTTATAAAGTCATGCTCTATTGTTTCTAGAAATGAACAAAGTCCACCATGTGAAGTGGTGTATGAAACAAACAAAGCTCTCTTCAGAAATCTCCTGCCTAACAGATCTCCTCCCCAGCGCAGTCGGTAGAGCATTGGCCTGATCTGCAAGTCCTGGTTTCAAACCCCATTAGGGGCAATTTTTGATGAGAATGAAATCAAATGAACCCAATTCTCAGGACTTGTAATGCGTGAATGGTTTGGGTAAGCCCACTTCCCCGCAGGTTCAACCTAATCACCAGCAAAGCAAGTGAGGCAATGAAAGCACTTCCTTACACAAAATCTTTCCTGCAATTGAGTGTACTCCTACACTCGCTTGACTCGCTCCTACAAAGCGACTTCGAAGCAATTGGGCTGAAGGTATGAATGTTAGCCAAGTAGGATAAATTGAATTATCATTCAGATAAACCAAAACTCTGGCCTTCGATTGGCCAGATATAACCAAGAAAAATAGAGGGCCATTGGGCTCTATGTGGACACGCAATCTTTGTGCAGTGATGAGATATCGAATGTGAATCATGGTTTAAACTGCTGCAGAGAGGCAAGAAGGAATGTAGAGCTATTCGTCATACAAAACAGGGTATTACTGATGCCATTGGTCTCAGCACAGTTAGGCCTCTTCCATACTTGATACATTAACATCAATGTAACAGAGGTAGGCCTCTTCCATACTCGTTACATTAACATCAATGTAACAGAGGTAGGCCTCTTTCATACTCGTTACATTAACATCAATGTAACTGAGGTAGGCCTCTTTCATACTCGTTACTTTAACATCAATGTAACTGAGGTATGCCTCTTCCATACTCGTTACATTAACATCAATGTCATTTTTTGTCATTTATTCATTGATATTAGTTTATCACAAATCAAAAACCTAGTACCTTAGAACTCAGGAAAATCATCAAAACAAGACAATCTTGTGAACCAAAGGTGAGGTTCTTTCAGTCATTGGAATACTATTTAATTGATATGTTGTTGTATTCTCAACAAATGTCAGTTTAAGAATAGACAATTTTACATTAAATCTGGAGTAGTTTGCAAATAGATGTAGATTTGACAGTGACATGCTCACATGTTGGAGACACTTAAATAGCAAGACATTCGTGTTTTTTTTTCAAAATGCAGAAAGTTTTGTCCAATTAGACGAATTAGACGAAACCCCTGTTGCATGAATTAGGACTTATTTAACACTCCCCAAAAACAAGTGTCTGTGGTATAATGGCTAAGTCTGTCAGTAAACTAATCAGCAGGTCTGTGGTTTGAATCCCACTTTTACTCAAAATTATGTTGTCCAATTTATCTAATTAGACGAAAGAATTTTGAAAAAACTAGATTTAGAACTATCCCTATGATGCATAAAAACATTAGATTTATTAGAATGTTCAGTTTATTAATCCATGACAAATAATGAGTAACACTACAGTTCAACTGGTAAATTGTACTTCTAATTAATTGAATTTTGATATTTTTTCTTGCCATTTCAGTTTGTGAGAGAGAATCAGATTTTGAATCCACTAAAGCCATTATAATAGAACTCGGTTTCTGCAACCAAGGGCGTCGTATCGGTGCCAGCTTTATACAAAACCTGCACTATATCACCTACAACTCAGAAAAAGTCTTCAATTTAAGTAAATAGTTATGCATTGATCAGTCACAATGATTATACCTTCAACTGTACTAAAATATACCTAAATTTTACCTTCAACAGCATAGGTGGCTCCACTGCTTGATGTTGACTCTCTGTCACCAGCAGGCGACTCAGTTTGGTCAGCCGCCACTGAAAAGATTCGTAGTCCATTGAGTACAATGTCAAAAACAGAAAGTTTGTCACCAAGAGCATGTAGATAGACAGAAAAGAAATAAAATCCATCTCCACCAAGGGGCACTGTGAATGTTCCGGTTGTGCTGTCATATCTGTAAACAATAAACACAGAAGTAATAGAATCCATCTCCACCAGAGGGCTCTGTGAATGTTTCGGTTGTGCTGTCGTATCTGTAAACAATAAACAGAGAAGTAACAAAACATTGAATTTTCCGGTTGTCTCGTATCTGTAAAATATAAACGCAGAGAGAGAGTTTTCCTTAATAGGAGAGTCATTTTGTAGATTCAGCAGAATCACGAGAAGACAAAAAAAGGTTAAAAAGTTTACCCCAGTAGGAGTTGAACCCAGGGTCTCTGACTTTAATGTCCTGCATGCTACTGTTTGAGTTAAATTCCCTATATGCCTTTAGATCCTTATAACATCATGCTCTATTGATTCCAAAAAATTCTCTAATCAAAGAACTTTTCTTTTATATTAAATAACACTTTGTCCACAATGAAATGTTTAGAAATTTACTACTTTCATCAACTTTGCAAAGTTTGGATATTCCGAGAAAGAAAAGTCAGATTTGTTGTTTATTGGTGACTCATAGAGGTACCTTATTGACGGAAACGTGGTTGCTTGGTGACTTTTTTGGGAATTTTTCCATACAAGGTGAAAGATATTATTTTTGTATGGAAGGGAGCACACGAGGTGAGATTGAACCCACACAAGGTGAAATTAAAAAAACCCTCAGAAACGGAAGGAGGAGGTGAAATTGAAATGAACCTCAGAAAACTCGGAACTTTGGTGGAAGTGGGTATTAGACTTTCACAAATCTGGTAATGAATTAAGTTTAGACTTGCACAAGTCTACTAATGAATTAAATTTAGACTTGCACAAGTCTGGTCATGGATTAAGTCTAGACTTGCATAAGTCTGGTAATGAATTAAGTTTAGACTTGCACAAGTATTGTAATGAATTTATTTAGACTTGCTGAAGTCTGGTAATGAATTAGACTTGCACAAGTCTGGTAATGAATTAGACTTTCACAAGTCTGGTAGTGAATTAAGTTAGATCTGCACAAGTCTGGTAATAAATTAAAATTAGTCTTTCACAAGTCTGGTAATGAATTAAGTTTAGACTTGCACAAGTAAGGGAATGAATTAAGTTTAGACTGGTAATAAATTAAGTTTAGTCTTGCACAAGTCTGGTAATGAATTAAGTTTAGACTAGTCAGGAAATGAATTAATTTTAAACCTGCACAAGTCTGGTAATGAATTAGGTTTAGACTTGCACATTAACAAGTCACCAAAGCGGAATTCTTCACTCCTTAATTTTTTTTTATTGTTAGCACAAAAATCACTACAGAGATAATTCCATTTAATTTTCATAATTTTTGCTTGGATGAGTTACATTTCAAAATGGGATTTGTGTCCATCTTAATAGTCTAAGCGTGATGTATTCAATGTGGCATGAATAACTTGAATATACTGTTCAATGCTTAATTTCAAAATTGTCACCGTGTAAAAATGTACCTTTCAAATGCGTTCTCAACACAATGTCAGTATCATCCATTATTGGTGACTCGTAGAGGTACCTTATTGATGGAATTGGGGTTGCTGCACGGTTTTTTTAAGGAATTTTTGGGACGCGAAAGATATTATTTTTGCGTGGAGGGGACCACATGTGAGGTGCCATTGAAACGAACCTTGAGACAGAAGGTGGGAGGGGGGGCAGTGGGGGGAGGGGGTTGGGGTGGGGGGGGGGCATTCACGCGAGGTGCCTTTTGTACGCAAGGTGCCTTTTGCATGTGAGGTGCCTTTTGTATGTGAGGTGCCTTTTGTACGCAAGACGTGAGGTGCCTTTTGTATGCTAGGTATGCGAGGTGCCTTTTGTACGCAAGACATGAGGTGCCTTTAGTACGCGAGATGCGAGGTACGAGTCACCTAGTGAAATTGTTCACTCCTTGATATTATAACTATTTCTATGGTACAATATTTACCATCTGCACATTTAGACAGATAATAATCAGTCTGTCTGTTCAGGCTGTAGCTTTTGAACCACTAACATGGGAATACTATGTGCAGTACAGATACACTTTGATCATATCTAGGTCTGGTTTGTGTATCAAAGTCAAATGAGTAAAATACAGTTCTGTTCCAGTTAATTCAAACACTGTTAATTTGAAGTTTCACTTAATTCAAACTATTTTCTCAATATTTGGTAAAGTCCCTATCTTTCCAATGTTAAAAAATACTGTTAATTCCAACAAGTTTAGTTTGAAGTTCCATTGATCAAAGTCACTTTAAGGACTAACCAAGTTCAAAGTAACAATAAATCGAAATTTTGGATCGATTGAAATCAAAGCTTGGTGTAATTTAAAGAAATTTGAATATTTTGAATTAGATCTTATCTTGTTAATTAAAGCCACGGTACAAACAGTGCCTTAATGATGCATGTTTTGTCATTCTGTAGACTCTTTTGAAACAGATTTAATTGTTTAGTGTCAACAAATGCTTGTTATTTTGACTCTTGACAAATAAAAGCCCACTTTTAATGCTGCATAACCCTTGGATGCCAGTGGTCCATTGCCTCACCCAACACACTGTACGGTTGTACAATATGTTGACTGAGATAAGCAGTTTATTGAATGGCCTTCCTGGTACCACGTCCTGGGAAGGCAAAGCCCTTGGCTCCCATGATAGCTACCCAGCACCTGCCTCTTCTGGCTGCCCTTGCCCTTGCCTTTTCCCATGTCAGCTCTACCTCCTTGGCTACTATGTCTCTCTGTATCATGGCCCTTGCTACTTCAAGCTGTTGAATATTTCTCTGGAGAGTCCTTGCCTGTACCTCTTTGTATTTGGAGCTCAATATTAAAGATATCTTTCCCTAACTATTCTAATTATGGCTTTAATTATGCTTGAGTTACTCAGCCTCCACCCTGTACCATTGCCAAAAACCTGGTATTCCTGATGATCACTTTAACCTATTTAGAGAGCCACATCAAAGGCAAGCCAACAACTGTATCTCATCTGTTTATGATTTACTTTTTATGATGGATGTAGATAAGTCAAGTGCTAAACATCAGAAAATATAGAGAAATTGCAGTGGCAAATTAGAAACAAAGTATTGACTCCAAATCAAAAGACAAATAAAGAGAAAGAAATTGATGACATCAAGCAGATAGAGGCTCTTCAGAACCAGATTCCTTCCACTGTAGTGACCAAAGTGGTACACAAGTAAGGTCAGATCATGGGGAGCCAAGGTCTTTGCCTTCCTGGGGCATGGTACTGGGAAAGCCATTCAATAAACTGCATAACTTGGCCAATAGTGTTTTGGCTAAGATGAGGGACCACTGGCATACAAGGGTTATGCAGTATTGTACAAACAAAGATAATCTTATTGGCTTTTATTTGTCACAAGAGTCTAAATAACAAGCATTTGTTGACACTAAAAAATTGAATCTGTGTCTATAGAGTCAAAAGAGGGACAAAACACACATCCATAAGGCACTGTTTGTACAGTGGCTTCATTTTCTAAATCGAAGTAGTCATTGTCTAATCCAAACTTTAAATCAAAGGCAAGCCACAATTCGTAGTACTAATACAAACTCAATCCTAAATCGAAGACTTAATTCAAAGTAACCTGTAATTTGAAGTTTCTTGCAAACTTTGAATTACAAGTCATAGTTTAGTTTGAATTTCCACTTGATTAGAAGGAAAAATTTGACATTTTAACACTTCGAAGCAACCGGAACAGACCTGTATCATGCTCTAACTAACCTTCACTTCAAAATGCTTTTGTTCCACTAAGTTTTAGATTAAAGATAAAAGTTACTTGAATGTGATTTTAGTCCATTAAATTTGGGCTTAACAATAAATAATCTGAAAGTCACAGTCAATGTTACTTTATATCAATATTATATGAACGTCAAATGAAAGAAAAAATGTCGGTTGTAAATGTTTTTTGTAGATCGATGTGACATGCAAATGGTACACCTTTTAGTGAAATGCATTCTCTTTCATCAGTGTTATTGTAGAATTAATTAAAATATTACACATTAAGATACCTACCCATTAGCTTCATTGAGCAGAACTTCATTAAATTCAACAGCTGACTCAGCAGGGATTGTGTCGTAAGATGTCAATGCAGTGTGAAAGGCAATAGTACCTACAAAGATGGTGTTATCTGCTTGAAAGTTTCTTTAAGGTAACATCCAAAGAAATTTATAATATATAATATTTCTACAGGTCAAGCATGTCTCGTTTTATTAAAATTACAAATTATTAATTCATTCACCATTCTGAGAACTTCCACCACCGTTTTCCTCCAGAGCCGTAACTCTCTCATCCAACTCAACATCTGTCATCTGCAGATCTGAAAAAAAATTGTCTAGTAATATTTCTGAAAGGTTAATTCTCAAGGAGTAAAATTGAAGAAAACAAAATTTGTCTAAATTTACCCTGTATACTTTGTTCGGCAGTTGTCAGTCTTGTTTCCTGCTGGAAAATGGTTTCTTCCAAATCTAAAAGCAATTTGTTGAGCCTTCGAAGCATAAATTTGAATTTGATCGACATGATAACAGGCAAATGACTTCTATTTAACAAAATAAATATTTAGCATGAAGAATAATCTGGAATAGTTTAGTCAACATACCAGTCACATTTGATTCAGTGTCAGAAATCCTAATTTCATGATCGGCAGCTGTTCCTTCAAGTGTTTCCACCCTCACTTCTAGTTCAGCGACAGAGCTGTTCCCATCATCCCCTCCGTTCTCTTCTAGGGCCGTCACTCGGAAATCCAGAGAAATAGTAGAAGCTAATAAACCTGCGATAACACACATATGGTAATAGAAATTTTTTAAAATTTAAACAGGACAAGGAAAGACAATTAAGAACATTAAGTACTTACTTTCAACTTCTTCATCAAGCAGATTGATGCCCTGTTCCAATTCAAGCAATCTTTCATCTTGGATGATTTGTTCTGCGAAGAGGAAGTCGACATCTTCGTCAAGATCCACAACGTTTTCTTCCAGGTCTGTGACTTGTAATTCCAGTAGAGCTACTCTTTCCTCCAATGTATTGTTACGTGCAGAATCTTTATCTACAACACAAAGTAGGTAGAAATCATGCATCAAACCATAGCCACAAATAAATAAATAAATAAATGGAATTTATTCGTCTAATTGCATTACTTTTACCATGCATCCATTGCTGCTTGTCGGCAATTACGTCGTAGTTTGGGTGACTGATGTGTGTACCTTGCCTCCCAAGCGCCATCTTTATTTGTTGCATTTCCCCCGACAACACCTTTTGTGACAAAAATCATCAACCAGGAAAAATTATTTATTTAATTCAAACGTCTGATGTTATAAGGATCTAAAGGCCTGGAGACTTTCAGCAAATAGGGAAATTGAAAAATTTCCAGTGCCTACTAGTCACTGGATAGCTTAATTGATCACATATTTTGACAATTCTATTAAATTTTCATACCTGATTTTCATTTTTTAATTGCTGATTTACAATCAGCTGATCCTGGAAGAGCTCCGTCAAAGGTTTGATACGATTAGACAGGTCCTGTAAATTATGCAGAGTTATTCTTACACACACTAATAAAATGACGTTGCGTTGTTGAACCAATTGGTGGCTGGTGCAAAATGACGTCATGACAATATTCTCATGTAAAGAAATTCCCACCAATGACTGAATCTTAAATAAGACATACCTATCATAAAATTGTCAAAGCATGCTATGTGCCCTTTCCCAGAAAACTATGTGTCCCCCTTTATAATGAATAAGCGCACTCTAACGAGCCAGCATTGATTCTTGTGAAAAAGATACCAAAGAAAGAATACATTACGTACTTCATAAATGTCCCCTTTTTGTTACAATATTAATTAATTCACATACCTTGTTTTCATTTTCCAGATGTTGAATGATGCTCAACTGACTTTTGGAAATCTCAGCTAGCTGTTTGACATGATCAGACAGATCCTGCAAAGTACGTTGGATTTCCATGTGAATTTATGTTTCACGAGAAGGAACATACATAAATTGTGACAATATTCATATATTAAAATATAAGATACGACTAACCTTGAATTCCCTGTCAGTGACGGATATGACTCCGCCCTGGAAACAAGTAATAGCCAACAATATGGTTAGAAATTGTATCTTCGCCATAGTTACCACTGCACAAGTACAGGTTGATGTGTGGTGATACAGAGATTAATTTATACAGAAAACAAGAAAGTCCTCCTGCGTGAACGCAAGAGGCATACTGCCCGCTGCGTAGCCTACCTATCCCCGGGTAATCATGTCCCCAAAAAAGAAATTTAAAAAAAAAAAAAATTTAAAAAAAAAAAAAAATTAAAAAAAAAAATTTTAAAAAAAATTAAAAAAATTTTGGGGGGGGTACTCAGGACCGAGTACCCCCCCTGGGACCGAGTACCCCCCCAGGACCGAGTACCCCCCTGGACCGAGTACCCCCCCAGGACCGAGTACCCCCCTGGGACGTACCCCCCCCTGGCTGGACCTGAGTACCCCCCTCCCCCGGCTGGACCTGAGTA
>JBCAUG010022500.1:0-10629 GCA_038406175.1 Haplosyllis leylae
TTCGTTGAGTGGCATCTGGAGGATGTGGGCAAAAGAGTGGAGGTGACTTCAGTTTGCTGCGGCGCACGAAGGGTTAAGTAGATTTATTGAAGGTTTACTGGGTATCACGTGGTTCTAAGGATTTCCCCATAAGGTAAAATAATCATGGGAACGTCATAATGCCGTTCTCCAATGATTTGCGGATCTAAACAAATTTATTGGTATAGTTCCAAAAACACATGATCACCGTGTTGTTAAGATGCTATGGCATGATTCGTTATAAGGTGAGTACAGCAAACGGTTTGAATTAAGGCATAACTCGCAAACGAAAATATAAAATCGTTGTGATTGTTGATTATAGATTTTCCACGGTCTAAGGGGTTATATTGAACAGTACAGGAATGGCATTGATTATACGCATTGGGGAATTTACAAATCATTACTAATTAAAACAAGCAAAGGAGCCCAAAAGGTGGTGATTATTATACATTAATATAGATGTAAAAGATTGATTAACAATAAATGTGTACAATGAAGTTATAAACTTTGATTCATTGGGAAATATATTCATTGAAAATATGATCGTCCGATAAAACACTCCACATCTCCATATGTTTCTGAATATTGTTTTGATATCTACACATGGTGTAATGTCTCTCTCTACGTGCTTTTAAATCTAGAAAGAATTTGGCCAGGCTGACATTCCAGCCGTAGATGCGAGCAAAGAAGATCCATCGTTTAAGATATACAGATAGAAAAATCATAAGTGAAGAACTAAAATTTGACAATATACAAGAACTACGGTCTATGACCGTGTCGTCTTCAATCATTTCAGCGATCTCCATAACGGCGATCCACAGGTTTTTCACGCGCGGACAATCCCAGAACACATGCATATACGTTTCTACAGCAGAATCACAAAGAGTGCACAGTGGGGATACGTTCGAGTATAGTGCACGTGTTTTGTTTAAATGGTAGGACCTGTTGAGAAATTCTATGTGAAAAGTTCTAAGTTTAATGTTCTCGAGCTCCGAGCCCTTATTGCATAGTGAGGTCCAAAGTGCAGCAATATCTGTCTCCAAGTCTGTGGACCATTTAAGAATGGCTTTGTCATTCCGACATTCATTCACTTCACGAAACCATTTTTGAAAGTCACGGGGAGCCCATAGTCCCTGCTCCATTTGCGTTCTAGATGTGTCAGATGGAGTCTCTTTAAGCATTTTCTGGAGTACAGCAAGAGGTATGGCATCATAGATTTGAAACCATCCTATTTTCATCTTAACTCTAACAGACAACTTACAATTAACAAATTCTGAGATCGTGAATATATTGAGACATTTACAAGTTTTATATGTAAGCATAAGGGTTGACATTGTAGGCCGACAGAAAAGGGGGATTGCTGTATTGAAAATGATCGGCATTGAGTTAACATATGGACAGTTTTTAAGCTGAGCTTTGGGAGCATACCTCCATTTGAACCATATGTCAAGTATATCGATCCAATATGTGGGTAAAACACAACCAGTTTTAATGAACCGTTTTGTCCAACTTTTTGGACAAATGTTGCATTTAATGAAATCTTGAATGGGCACCAAGAGAACAGATTTAATGTGCTCTTGCCAAAAAGTAATATTGGCCTCCTGGGCAAGGAGGCATTGTAACCAAACCAGTTTGAGGCTGTTCTCTTGATAGGCTGTGTTAACCATTTTAAATCCCCCGTTTTCCATGGGCTGTTCCATGATTTTCTTTGCAATTCGGTGTCTTCCGTCCCATAGGTAATTATAATAAGCACGGTCAGTTTCAGTGAGATAGCGTTTAGGGGAGTAGGGTAACAGAGAGAACCTGTATACCTGTTTGGAGGCAACAAGAGATTTAAGAATAACTATTTTACCTGTCAAGCCAATGTAAGAGTATCGGAGCCCTTTAGTTGCAGTATGGATAATACCTTGGTGGTCAGTGGGGAAATTCTCCCGAACTGGCTTACTGTCAACTCGGATTTGCAACCCCAAGTATGTGAACGGTTCATCAGCTTTGATCCAGGTGAAGTTCTCCCCACCCCTAATTTTCCCTTTTTCTAGGTTTTTCCCGAAACGAGTTGCAATAGTTTTAGTATAATTGACTTTTAGACCGGAGATATATGCAAATTTGTCTAGAACATTATTCACCTCCATCATGCATTGTTCGGTAGCTAGAAATACCAACATTGTGTCATCTGCCACCAAATTAATTTTCTTTTCTTTGCCAATGCATTTGATACCCTGAATTTTATCATTTGTCCGAATGACATTTGCAAGCATTTCCATGCAAATAATAAAGATTAGCGGCGAGTAGGCACAGCCCTGTGCTACCCCTCGTTGGGGGTAGATAGGGGCGGATCCATGTCCGTTGTTGAACAAACATAATTCTTTCCCAGTTTGCATGAGTCCGATCCAGTCTACAAAGGAGGGGGGGAAGCCCACTGCCTCCATAACCTTGATGATGAAGCTCCATTTAACTGTATCAAAAGCCTTCTCTATATCTAAAAGCAGAAGGAGAGCCTCATCATCATTTTCTTCAGCTGCAGCAATGATGGAGTATAAATCTAAGATGTTGTTCCCGATGAAACGTTTTTTGATAAATGCATTTTGATCCCCAGTGATAAGATCTGTAATCAACTTTTGTGTATGGGAAGCTAGTACTTTGGTTAAAAGTTTGAAATCAATGTTTAAGAGCGTGATGGGACGAAGATTATGTACATAATGAGGATTTTTCAGCTTTTTGGGGATTAATTTAATAATTCCCCATTTTTGAGAAATGGAGAAGGCACCAGCTGTTTTAGCATACATTAGACTACGATGAATAAGCGGTCCCACTAAAGGCCAAAATTCTTTAAGAAATGCTACTGTAATACCGTCCATACCCGGGGATTTGCCCGATTTCATGGACAGCAGGGCAGCATGCAATTCATCTATAGTGATGTCCTGGTCCAGATCTTCCCTCTGATTTTCAGAGAGTCTTAAATCAGAATCGATGGGGGGAATAAATGCATATTCCAGGTCTCTGTCTGGAAGGGGGTGATCAGCATACAACTGATCATAGAAAGATCGACAAATTTCATTAATTTCCCTATCAGAGTTGACTGGTTCATCTCTTTCATTGTATAACATCTGAATACTGCCTGGGGTAGACAGTCTACCCAAAAAGTACTTGGTAGGTTTCTCGGAATCAGCTTGTTTGTGCCCAATTTTATAACTGCATGTAGGAGTCTCAAAACAGCGTGTTAATTCCTTTTCTAGATCATGAATATTGGCAGTAATCTCTATATATTTTGGGGACCCATGTGGGTAGCTGATCCGATAATGGGTCAATGAAGCCAAGGTGGCCTCAATATATTCTATTTTCCCCTTCCGTTGCAATTTACGATTACGCAAAAATTCCGAGGTCGCCCCTCTGATTTCACATTTAACTGCATCCCAGAGCAGGGCGGGGTTGGCCTGATTGTTAAGTTCAATAAAGTCTGTAATACGTTTGGTTATGAAAATTCTATATTCCTTGTCCTTGACTAAAAAGTCAGGGAATTTCCAATATCCTTTACCAGAAGGATTTCCACCAGAATCAAGTACAGTATATACTGGGCAATGATCAGTCATATAAGCAACACCAATAACAGAGTCTATGATTCTGTTAAACAGCCCTTCGTTAGCCAAAATGTAATCTAGCCTTGCTGCCCCCCCCCCCCATGTCTGCTATTATAATGTGTGAATTTTTTGCTGAGTGGGTTAAATGTTCTCCAAACATCTTGCAGTTGGGTGACTTCTAAAAAGTCAGCAAATTCGCTATGCCTCTTCGGGTGGAGGGGGGGCGAACACTATGTCGGTCGAGATTAATCTGAACAGTATTATTGAAGTCACCCATAAGAATCATATCTCTATCTTTATGAACCGTTAATGTTTCCTTGATGTTTTGTAAAATAACCTTAGGATTATCACCGGGGTGGATATAGCAATTGACTATGACATAGTCCTTACCCATAATAGCACAATCAACAATAAGCATTTGAGAATTTTTAAAAGTAAATGCTTCATGTGAAAAGACATTATAGTCAAGATTACAATGGAACCCAGTAATGAGACCCCCAGTTCGAGGTTCTCCATTCACAAAGCATAAATCGAACTGCATAGTATTTAATATGGTTCTCTCTGTGGATTGGCAGGCATGGGTTTCTTGCAGGCAAATGACATCAGGCCTAGGGTAGGAAGATTCCTGGTACAAGTATTTCGTAGTAATTTTACATAATCTATCATACGTTCGCAAACCACCAGTATTTAGGCTCATACAAGTAAATTTATGTGACTTGAATGTACTGGTTTAAACCCTGTAGCAAGTATCGATTATACCAACAATCTTTTGACATTTCAATAAAATATAAACAATAAACAAAAGTAGTAACAATATCAATAACATAAAAATAAAAAGACACATATAGTGATTTTACAGACAATTCTCTCATCATAGCGGCTGTGACAAGTGAAAAAAGTATAACAAGTGTTACAGAGTACAATATTATCATATTAATATTAGGTCATGGGATTTTCGTATATAATAGTACCACACGACATTAGATTTCGGTTGGTGGGACGATTTTAATCCACTTGATTGTCTCTATCGTTTTCCATAGTGGCAAGCGGCAGACCTCTACCTCCAGGATGTGGACGAGGTGGACGTTTCCTTTTCGGAGGCTTCCATCCAATTGGTTCCTTGGCAAACTCTAATTTGTTCACAGCAGCAGAAGCAGCTTCTCTGATAAGGTGGAACCGCAGTTTCCCAATGGGAATACCATTGTATTCCCTTGATACTATAACCAGGACATTGACAGCTTTCAGCTGCCGGAGGAGGTTTCGAATCTCGATATCACCATAATATTCACCATCATCACATAAACCTTCCTCTATTTTATAGTCAGGATGTAGTAGTCGAAATGCCAAAAAAATATTATCTGCACGTGGATGTAGATATTTTTTGACTTTTCGGTAGGTGAGCTGGACTCGATCAATAGAGTAGAGATGAGAGGCAAAACCACAGAATTTGGAACCAGCTTCCTCTTGTGGATCTCCAGTCTCCAGGTCAAGGGATTCAATAACTGTTTTCATTTCGGGCGGCATGAAAAGAAGTTCCTGTGGTGTAGGGGGGTGGAACTGCTGCACAACTGGTTTGTTGTCAATGTAGAAGCGGGTGCCAGCAAAGCGGAACGACATTCGTCTTTCTCCAGGTCCTTTTTCATCATTTATTTCTTTCACTTTTTCCACATCTGATGCATATTTTTCTCTAGTGGCACGGTAGGCTTCGGGAGAGTTCTCATGAATGTAGTAACCATATCCATCAATTTCATCGACTTTTTTGGTTAATTTCCAAGAGTATTTCATTGCTTGTCGACCCAATTGGGGTAAAACTTTCACAAACATGACTGGTGGAATTTTAACTTTCTTTCTATTGATAGTTCGAAGAGGGGAGTTTTTCCCCCGCTCTGCTTCTAAAATATCACCTTCATTAACAGTTAACCCCACCTTGTTTTCCAGGAAAAGTTTGGCTGCTTCAATGGTATTTTCTCCTTCCACAAAGCGGACACCACCAAGTATTAGGTCTTCTTTCATATGCTTAGCTGCATTTTGTAGAATATTTTCTTTCATACGTTTAGAACTCTTGTACATTACATGAGTGATGTTAGAGAGCGTACTCACTCGATCTTTGGTTTCCTGGGATTGTTCTTTAGTTTCTTTAAGTTGTGTTTGCAGTGTGGCTACAGCAGTAGAGAGTGATGTAATTTGTTGCTGCAACCCTTCTGAGTCTTGAAGTTGAATTGTAGTATCTCCCTTAGCAAGGCCTTCTTTAATATTCTGAAAGTCAGTCTGAAGAGAGGCAACTTTGGAGACAATGCCTGTATTTTGGTTGCCGACCATGGTTTGCAACTCTTTCACTGCAGAGCTGATAGCCTGGAGTCCTGTAGATTTATCAGTAATTGCAGTTTCTGCGGCTTTGAGACGTTTAAGAAGACCGACATCACCAGAGACAGTCTTTTTCAAGGAATCAAAGTCTGTTTGCAGAGCATCAAGGTTTTTCATCTTAGCCAGAAGTTTTAATGCATGTAGACCATCTGGTTTCTGAAATACAGCATTATAAACTGCATCCATCTTGGAGCACAGTCCAGATTTGGCCGTAGTGAGTACTTTTTCATGTTTATTTAGCAATTTCTCATGTGCTGCCAATGTATTATGTTGGGTTTGAGCTTGTTTGCACAGGCCCTCTTTTGGGTCAACAAGGATTTTATTAATACCTTTGATTTGAGCAAGTACTCCCGAACGGGGGTCCTCGATCACTTGAGCAAATTTCTTCAGGTACTTGTCAACAGCTTTAGTGTTTTCCTCATTGAAAAGAATTCGGATATTTTCCATTGTGACTGGAGCATCAGCAGGCAGCACTGATTTATCCAAGTCGTTTTGAGGGGGGGTTCCTTCTGTGTGGTCAGACTCAAAGGTAGGTGAATCCTCAGGCACTGATTTATCTGGTTCCTGATAGATTCCGGGTTCGATTTCAACCGCATGTTCAAACTGTGCATCTGAAGATTCATTAGTATGTTCGTGAAAAGCAATGTCAGGAGAACTGGCAGCAGAAATTTCAATGTTGTCATTGGCATCAGAGTTGGAAGATGAAGATGAGTCGAACTCATCTCGCCCTTCTGTCTTAGCGTCACTATCCTGTATTATCACCAGCCTATCCGAGTCTGGTGGGGACGGTGCACTATTCGGGGGAGTAGAGGTTTGTGCAGCAGGGGGTGCAGTAGATGTATTTCCCTGTGTCTGTGGCTGCGATTGGAGAGTGGAATGGGATGTACCAGCTGCAAGCATTTCTGCCCTTCTGCGAGTCAAAATTGGCAAATGCATATTGGAACTTACTGCAGGAGACACGGTTTGTACTGCTGATGAAGGTAGAATGTATGATTCCCCAGCCACGATCACCTTGTATGTAACAGGAACAGAATTCCTTTGATTCCCCAATATTAGCTGATTTGGTCCGGTATGTAAGGGCACCGATGTATTACTCAAAATGGTCGTGTTTGGATTTGCCAGTAAAATGGCCGAGCATGTGGTGACGCTATTCTCAGGCGCAATTGAACTAACACCATGGGTATCCAAGGGATATTTAGCATGAATTTTCTTAGCCAGTAGACCTTTGGTTGTATCTTCACAAGTAATGGGTCTTTTGTGAGCCATTCCACTTTATGTCAGAGCACATGGCGAAAACCGTTAAAATTGGCGCACTGATAGTTTGCAGTGAAGGAGACTTTGATCATAAAATGACGAGCTCAACCTCACCTAGTTGAATTGCAGACAGTGCCGGCGACAGCTATACCTCTAAAGGAAGTCTGTCTCAACACTGTTCTTGGATCACGAACCACCAACCTAGTATAGTAGCAAAACGAAACTCCTCGAGTTTGATTTTAGCTGCTTTCCATTTTGACCGGAAACACGTGACCCTCCAATGATTTGCAAGGGCTTTCCTCACGGTTATGTCCAATCAATCAATGTCCATTGGCTAACTATGGTTGTTGTATTAACAGCGTGCACTTCTATCACGTGAAGGAAGCATGCTAGATCCATGCTATGCTATCTGAGGCTAAGCTTTCAGTGAGTGATAGACCTTTGCCCGGGGAATGTCTTACTTCTTAAAGGTAAACAGAAATGATAAATTTGTTTGTAGACACAACACATTAGTCAGTCACTATCGAGGAAGCAAAGACAGAAGACGTATCATCCAGTTCATTTTATTTCACGAATTTGTGAAGAGATGGCTACTACAACAACTCTCCTGGACAATTTGAGCGAACAGCAACGTGGATTCAGAAGCAGAAGATCCTCTAGTCGTAGATCCAGTGGGGGAAGTGATAGCAGCAGATCCAGTATTTCATCCACACTTTCGTACTGCAGTTCGGCATCCACTGAGAGTTGTGGATCCAGTGATGGCATCGTCAAAGGCCTGACTATTCTTGGAGTCTGCCTCCTTTATGCGTTCATGTTGTTCTTCATTGCCTCAATTACCACAGCTCTTTCATATGTATTCAGATTTAGAAATAAAGGTAAGCAATCTTTACTACATTGTTTTTAAAATGCTAAAAAAATTGGAGTGGAAATTTTTGTCGAGGCATGAGCACTTTCTGAGCACATGCGTGCAGGTAGCGCGTGCAGGAAACATGGTGCACGATAATACTATTAGCAATTGTTAGCAATAACTATTTTATCATAATCCCATTTTAAAAGCCACAGTCCCCATGGGCGGAACGAACCAATTTTTTTCGCAGTTTTTCGGAAATGATTGCAAACTTCTTATGTTTGCGTCCATTGAGAATCTTGGATCCAGTCACTGGTCCTGAAAATTAATTCTCTCAAAGCATGCTTTTCCAAGTAGCAAGAGTACAAGTATCGCAGACATAGAAAAAATGACCTGGGGCCGTGCATTGGGGTGTGTTTATTGTATCTCGTAACATGTGGGCCACAAATTAAGGCAACATCTGTGCGGTCGCGCCTGCACGAGACGAGAACATGATGATGCAAGAACATGTTTCAAAGGTGTGTAGTATGTATGTAGAAATAGCATGATGATGCAAGAACATGTTTCAAAGGTGTGTAGTATGTATGTAGAAATAGCATGTTGCAGGCATTTAGGCCACTGATTGAATGCATATACTTGAAATCACACCATAGTAGTGTGTATTCAAAAAGCATAATGTTTTAGAGTTCGTCCAGGGTCGAATCGCCCCCAACTTGTAATTAGTATTGATAAAAGAAGAGCATGTGATGGGTTATCCCACGTTCATGTTCATTCTCAATTTGAAATATTTCATCCTCCTACGGTTTGTACGAATCTTTCAAAACAATAATAATTACAAGATAGCTGATGAGTGAAAACGTAGGTGTTTTTCATAAATTGAATTGAAACAACTGTTTGCTGATCGATTGCTTTTGGAATGCAAAGTTACAGCATCCCTTCCCAAATAATACAAGATCGGATTCCCGACAAGAACTTTTACCGTTCACAACCTTTTTGGAATTCCCAGGGGATTTTGAACATTGAACTTGTGCCATTTGAGGAATATATCGGATTTGGACAGCTCTCAACTGATTTCTCTTCGTTTCTTTCAGGAGCCAAAGTTACTGTCAGGCAAACAGTGATGACGAAAAGTTCGCACCTGAAATGCGAACCGTTGAATATCAACCTACCGATCCACAAGCAAGGGTGAAAGACAGACACTTGAATACTGACAATGTGTTAATCCATAAGTGCCACATAAGAGTCAGCAGCAGCGCCATCTAGTCAAAGATCATAAACAATCATGTTGGCGAATAAAAAGAAGTGGATCGACGATGCTGCAGCAACAATTACAATCATGATGGTGGGAACCAGAAGAATCTCCGTAATGTGTTCTACACTGTAAAGTATGGGAACACTGTAATAACTGTATTCAATTTACATTGTATCACTTGAAATCTGCATGAAATTTCAGCATGACGTTTCAGTATTACCTTGTTATGTCACAGTTAATCTGCAAAGAGAACGTTCCGCAGATACAGAGTTTTGAAAGTGGACTTGATGCTATGTCATCCCTATCATAGATTGTTGTAAAAAGGTGCAAAGGAATGAAAGAGAATTCAACTGTACAGTGCTTTGATTGAACAATAAGCTGTGTACTTTTATTGTCAATTTACTGCCAGAAAGAAAGGAAGGGTAATTAAGTGCTATGTTTTTCTCAATCACCACATTGTTATGAAATACTTGGATATATTGATTTGCTTTTGTACCAAATGACAAAGGTATTGATGACGGATTTGTTCCAAAATGTCCATTGGGAAAGTCGTGGTAAAATTTATTGAACAAAGCAAATCAAAAAAACTTCTCAAAGGGAAGTATGATGTATTGCTTCCAAAGTTAATTTGAATTGAACATTCGGCGTAGATTTTCAGAATTTCTGAAGACAAATCTTCTGAATGTTTTCTTTTCTTCCGATCAGAATTACGCGATTACATCCCCGAAAATAGCAAAATCCCCTTGTCTTACAGCACAACTTGCCTAAGTTGCTTACCTAATTTTAGAACATCTATACAGTAGTGATACGAGAATCCTTGAACATTAATCTAGCACAAAGTTTTATGATCGAGGAGAAAATACCTTAAAAACAAGTTGCGGTTCATAACAGGAAACCCTTGATTGTTGGACCTGTAAAACTGATTAGTGATTGAATTTTCCGTGGTATCAGCACAGTTAAAACGTATTATTTATGCGTGTTCTTACGTGTAACTCTGGGCAGTAGACAATTTTATCTTAATGAAATAAAAGTAGATAGCTCGTATCATCTGTGATAATTTTTACTGACCACACAAAAGTTAAATGTGTCCATATCTTAGGGAAGGCAGAACGACTCCGACTAGTCGACTAGTCGGATAAAACAGTGACTAGTCGACTACAATTCTGGTAGTCGACTAGTCGGCATAAAAAAGTTTTTACCAAAACAAAAGGATTTCTAGCAATAACTAGTTAAAGTATAAGCAAAGAAAATGAAATTAGAACAATTTCAACTCTGACTAAATGTATTGTTAAGCTGCCTGGTAGCTGTGGTGCTGA